>BLSH010469145.1:651656-673370 GCA_018402905.1 Glandirana rugosa
CCCCCCCCCCCCCCCCCCCCCCCCCCCCCCCCCCAAGAAAGAGGATACTAACCACCCCGAGTTCCCCGGGTTAAATGTATAAAGGAGTAGCAGCCTATCCAAGGCGGGCCACGAGTGCAGACTAAGGCAAGGGCACCTCCAATGTGTAGGCATCTGTGAACACAAAATTCACTTTTTTTTTAAAATAAACTTTATTGAAATATCACAGAGACATTTCATAAAGTTGAACAGGCCGTTAAGTGGTGGTAGGCAGTGGATTGCCTCACACTGCTCTGTGCTGAAAAAAAAAGTACTGCATGCAGCCGCACCCCACCACAATGCAGTGGTGTGAGCCAGGCCTTGTCATGCGGTGGGACTGCGCTGGAATAGCAGCTCAATGCAGTCCCACTGCATTTAGTGTAAATGTGGTTATAATACATTGAAAAAAATATCTTGCTTTACCAATATTCAGTCAGCCCCTAGGGTTATTAGTGGAAGCTACACAGCCCATGGCAGCCAAACTGGGCAACTTAAACTGAAAGCAGATATTCTATAAACAGAATTATATCAATAACAACACAATGATAAAACTACAAAACAGCTACAAGTCATAAATCACATGCTGACAAAAACACATTATGAAGTTCTTGCTAAAAATGAGGCATGCTACATACAGAAACTGTAAATACTTATTGATTCATTATGACTATGGGAGTTTAACAAAAAAATAGAAGTAGAAAAAAGAGACCAGCAGGCTGTGCCAGAAAAGTAAATGAGGATGCTAACACATTCTTTTACAAAGCCTTAGGAAACGTCTGAAAGTGCAGTGTGCATCCTTAATGGGCCTTTCTTTTTTTTCAGTTGTGCTACTCACTGCCAGATCAGCTATGAAAGAGTTTTACATTTTTTCCAGCATTTTTTTTCTGTGTTTTCACACTACTATATTTAACCTATAAACTATTCATCTGAAAAAATCGAAATGTGCTCTCGTCAGTAATAGGTACAATATTTTCGCTGTTTTCCTATTTGAAAGGGATATATATATCTGTTACCACGTTTAATACTTGAAATTAAAGCAAGTTAAAGTGGATCTTCACTGCATCTCAGCACCACAATTTAATTCACCCCCCCCCCCCAATCCTTCATGTCTAAATGCTTTATTTTGTTGAGAAATCACTTTGGCAAACACCCCTCTAGTATTTCTAGCCATGGCCATTGTGAGTAAGGGCAAATGATTTATGTAGCATTTACTTCTTGGAACCCATCTACCCTTAGCCCAGGCATGCACATAGGAGAGTGTGCTTAGCTGAGAAAACCCCTTCTCCTCTCCTCCCCTCCTGAAGACTTTTGGGATGTATCGCATCATTTGCCTAGGCAAGAAACCAGAAAGTAACTGTAGAAATGCAAAAAAAAAAGTAAATATTATATACTTTCCTATCTATTTACTAATGCTAGTAGCATGAGGATTAAAAGTAATCAATGTTGATTGGGAGAGTAAAGTACTACTTTAAAGTGGTTTTAAAGGCAGATTTTTTTTTTATCTAAACGCATTCTATGCATCAACATAAAAAAAAACCTGTGTGCAGCAGCCCCCCTCAGTACCCCTAATACTTACCTGAGGTCCCTCTAGCTCCAGCGATGTTGTAGGAATGTCTCTGCCTTCCAGGACACCCCTCCACAGAGACAGCAGCACGGTGCCATTGTTGAGTGCCCCCACAGCAAGCAGCTTGCTATGGGGGCACCCGAGGAGAATCACAGCTCCGTGTCCATTCAGTCACAGAGCTGCGGCCTGGCCCCACCCCACCCCCTTTCTATTCTGCATCGCATAGTAGCCCATTATGTGCCACTTACCTGCAAAGGAAGCCAGTGATGTCCAGCGCTTTTGCCTGTGCTGGCAGCATCCATCTTCTGCCCCTCTTCCTTCCGGGGCCACGATCTCCGGCTCTGTGACTGGCCGGAGTCACATGCGTGCAGGAGCCGTCAGTCACGGCACGATCACAGTGAAGAAACGGCACGGAGGCCGTTTCTGCACTGTGCATGTGCCGAAATGACATCGGCACAGCTAGTACTCTGCATATCTCCTGAACCGTGCAGGTTTGGGAGATATGCAGGGCACCTACAGGTAAGTCTTATTATAGGCTTACCTGTAAATGAAAGTGGCTGTCATGAGTTAAAAACCACTTTAAGCTCCGCTCATATACTAATAAAAAAAAAATGTCTGCCTCCTAGGCGGAGACAAGTTTGTCCCCGTTAGCCGCTGTGTTCCCAACACAGCAACATCTCCCGGTAACGGACTGTAGTCCGTTACTGATGTTTTCTACAAACAGGAATTCGTTATAATTAGGAAGTTATAATGGTTTAAACAACCGGAAGTGATGCAGATTTGGCATTCTGCGTAGTTTGGCACTTGGGCAGAACACCGGCCTCCAAATAGCTATTTATAATTCGTTTTTATAAAATATTTATACAGTGTGATCTGCCTTACTATAGTGGAGGGGCTGCCAGTGAGTACAAATTGTGGCTTAACAACCACTTTAAGTGGTTAAAAGAAATAGTGATGTAATGCCAGCCTTAGAAACAGCAAAATATCTTGTTAAAATATAGGCAAGTATCTGCACTGCTTATTGTTTATGAACTCTTGAAATGAATTCGAATATTTCAGTATTAAATTACAAGCGTTAGACTAAGCTGCAAACCATTCACTGCTCCACCCTAACTGTACAAAAAAAATATATATTTTTTTAACAGACAATGGATTTCACTCTCTGATTTTCTCTTAAGTACATATTAGTCACGCTTGCAATGCTTTGGTCTAAAACCGCATCCTATCACTGGAATGTAACCCAAAGCATCCCACTCCCCCCCCCCCCCGCATTCCTCAACTTCAAACCATCCTACAAATCCTATGCATTCATACCTAGTGTCATTGTATCATAGGTAAGCAAACTGGCAAGACACTACCCATTCATTTTTCTATGTACTGAGTTAGTCTTAAGCGGATTAATATCAATATCAGTATATACATGACATTTCTAACACCGTAATAGTAAATCCTCACTGCTGCCAGCACACCCCATTTCCACACACATTTGTCAGTTAATATTTCGATGTTTTCGCTTATTAACAGTCGTTCTCTGTGCTTGTAAATTCTATGTACTCTTTGCAAGGTTCTATATGCCACTTGTTTCGAACTGTATGCACCAAGCTACCTTTTATGTACTATGCATTATTTTGACACTGTAAGCTGCTTGTCTATGCCTGCCACATAGCACCTTCATATTAATATATTAATAAAACATTACAATAGCAGGTAAGGCCTCTTCGCAGTTCTGACATATAAACTACTAGTTTAAAAATTGCTGCTTTCAGAGCTTTGCTGACTTTGTAAAAGTCTTCCTGAGGATGTATATAACTACTGAAAATACCAAAATTGCTACCTGCCATAGTTACTGAATCTTTCTGTGTAGTTACTCTGCTAAAGGGCCTGATGGATGAAAAGTGTTCTAAGGGTAACTTTCTATTATCCACAGCAACCAATTAGCTTTTCCCTGTCATTTTTTTTACAGACCAATTTTCAAATAAAGGAAGGATAGGTTACTGTAGCAACAAGAAATTTTTACCTTTAACACACTTTTCACACTTAAGAGTCTTATAACCAGATTCAATAAAATCTTGCTACCTGGAAAAACAAGGTTCCAATTTGCAATTACGGTTATTATGAACAGACTCAATGAGCCTGATCTATTCAAAGAAAATGTAAAACAGGGAGAAAATCACTTTAATAACTTCAGATACTGTTGTGTTCAGGGTTCGCCTAATGGCACAGATGTTCATGTATTCAACATGATCCTGTAAAGCCAAACTCCAGCTTTCTGTCACTTTAATTACTTGCTGACCACCGCATGTATACCCAGATAGGATAGCTTGCCACAAATTTCTGGAAGTGTTGAATTGTAAGTCTTAACTTGCTGCACATTTTCACTGGCAAGTTGTACAGTTCTAGTTGGCGCTTTTCAAATTTGTAGCAAATTTGCATGGCAAGTCACCAGCAAGAACAAAGTTGCAGTGGTGAGTCTACAGCAAGAGCTCTGTAAGTCAGAGTGACCCCTGTGGTGGGATGATTATTGCACAACATAACTGAACTAGAACTTGCAGCAGACTTGCAGAATGTTTGCAAAAATTTGATCTGGAGTCATGCAGTGCAGACTTGCTGCAATTGTGCAACAAGACTGGCAAGTCTAGCAATATACAACACTAAAGAGAGAACACAAAGACTGATGCAGTGTGCTAACCCCTATATATGAGGGGAAAACTTCCTAACCTCTCACTATTTCTAGTGTTGTCACCGTAACCAAAAACAGGCATACAAAATATATATTTTAGGATAGACCACTGGAACAGAAAGCGGTTACTAAGGTAACAATGGGCAGTGCTCAGGAAGTTAATTAAAAAGATATGGTTTATTGAAATCAATTAAAACCTGCAGAGTATTCTACTCCATCAACTTGTACACGTACATGTATTATCACAATAACCGTTTAGAGACACAGTACCTAGTACTGAACAGACTTCTATACACATACGACCAGTCATACATATATACAAACACAAAAACAAAGAGCGTCCAGACGTCTAATGCGGATGCACAAAGTGATGACCATCCATTCCACCATGGGATTTGTGTTGCCCATATGGGCGTGTTGATATGGTCATCAAGTTGTAAGTTGTGCAATGTCCCTGTATGAAAGGGGAAAAAAAGCAAGTCTAGCAATAGCTTATCAAGTGATTTTCAATTTTGCAGCTCAACTGCTTGCTATCTGGGTATATAATGCGGCAAGTTGACCTCCCTGCACTGTACTACATGTACGTGATCCAGGTTTGCCGCTGCAACTGTGCTGCTATTCACTCCAGAACATGCTGACCAGTGGGTCCTGCCCATAAATCATTGTTCTACTATAAGTCGCTGATCGCTGCCATTATTAGTATAAAATATATAAATAAAAATTCCAGCATATATCCCATAGTTTGTAGATGCTAAAACTTTTACGCAAACCAATTATTGTACACTTATTGGGATTTTATTTTTTTCCAAAGACATGTAGCAGAATACATTTTGGCCATATTTACAATGTATGAAGAAATCTTTTTTTTTTTTTACAATTTTTTATTAGATAGGTTTTATAGCAGAGAGTAAAAATATTGTTTTTTTTTCAAAAAATGTTTGGTCTTTTTTTTTGTTGTTTATATTGCAAAAAATAAAAAACCCAGTGGTGATCAAATACCACCAAAAAAGCTCTATTTGTGTGGACAAAAATATATAAATTTTGTTTGGGTACAGCGTTGCATGACCGTGCAATTGCCAGTTAAAGTAGTGCAGTGCCCAATAGCAAAATATGGCCAGATCATGAAGGGGGTAAAATCTTCCAGAGCTCAAGTGGTTAAAATAGTTCCAACCTGGTTCAAACTATTAGCTTCATTAACAGATGCACTTACTGTTAGCACTGTATAAAGTTTATGTAGCTACAGCTACAGCAATGTACTCTGGCAGTGAGATGGGGACTTCCCATCCCGCTTCTGCAAAAAAATCCAGTTGGACTGATCACTGCTCAGCGATTCACAGGAAGCTTTGTATTTTCTGAATGAGAACAAGGCTTCCACTGATTGGCAGAGGTGGAAATTATGATGTGATCCTCCCGACTCGCCACCTCAGCCAATTTTCAACGTTTATTTATATGGCTTAACCACTTGCCGACCGACGGACGTCTATAGACGTCTTTGTCTTCAGGTGGTGATATCTGAATGATGCTGGCACCTACAGGCATCATTCAGATATCATTTTTATCCGCCGGCGATTCTCTGTACCATAAGAACGATCATAGCAGCAGTTCAGCCGCTTGATCGTTCTTATCAGCAGCGGGAGCAGATGTCCCCCCCCGCCGCCCTCCGGTGCTTCTCCCCGCGAGCTCGCGCACAGAAGCAAACGCACACGTAAGTCGCGCCCGCATATGTAAACGTTGTTCAAATCACACATGTGAGGTACCGCAGCGTGCGTTAGAGCAAGAGCAATAATTCTAGCCCAAGACCGCATCTGTAACTCTAAAAATGCAACCAGTAAAAAATTTTAAAGCATCGCCTATGGAGATTTTTAAGTACCAAAGTTTGGCGCCATTTCCTGAGTGAGCGCAATTTTAAAGCGTGACATGTTGGGTATCTATTTACTTGGCGTAACATCATCTTTCACAATATACAAAAAAATTGGGCTAACTTTACTGTTCTGTTTTTTTTTTAATCCATTAAACTTTTTTTTTCCAAAAAAAACATGTTTAAAAAATTGCTGCGCAAATACCGCATGACATAAAAAGTTGCAATGACCACCATTTTATTCCCTAAGATCTCTGCTAAAATATATATATATATATATAATGTTTGGGGGTTCTGAGTAATTTTCTAGCAAAAAAACAAGGATTATTACATGTAGGAGAGACATGTCAGAATTGGCCTGGTGGGGAAGTGGTTAAATATTTTTTTCAGAAAGAAAGACTGCTACTATAACCACTTAGAAAGTGTTTGCTTGAATTTGTTTCTAACTACAAATACAAGTTAAAACTACATGTTCACCTAAGAATAACTCTGCTGTGCAATTTAACTCTTGTCCCCCATAGAGGATCTATTTATCATTTTTCACATAGGCTTCAATTTGAAAAATGGGTAAATCTTGAGTGAAAGTTGTATGAATCTTGGGTAATAAATAACCAACTAAGTGTTTTTTTTTTGTTTTGTTTTTAGTCAATTCAATGTAATCAGTATGCACTCAAATCTGGGTTGTTCTTGCATAAAAAGCGATTTGCAGATGTAGAATAGCCCTAAAAACATTAGAAAATCCCAATTTGACTCTATGGCCACCACTGCCATACACTTGAATGTAGTACTGCTTAACAAGCTACATGTCTTAGTAAATTAGTTGAATGTATGATGTCCTCTCCAAAACATTTCATGCATGTAGTAAATATTGTGAACACATATTATAGCTGCTTGGCCTGGACTGCAGGTATGTCGACGGGACAACATGTACCTTAGGCCCACAGAGCCATTTTTAAATACCAGCTTTATTGAGCAACAGACCTCCGTTGAGGCATTGCAAAGCTCTCCTTTACAGCATAAACATAAACTGCACTGGTTAGTCAGTATTACTTTTGCATTATATCTATTTTGTGCCTGCACACAGGTAGTTTCCAAAGTATTTACAGCATGTTAAGAGAATTTAAAGGTAGATACAATAGATAAGGCAATAAGTAAATTCTTTTTGAGTTGAGAGTAGGTATTTTACGTGCTGGTAGAGGAGAAAACAGTGCTCAATCAATGATCAAGAATATTTTAGGCCACATTTTCTAGCTGTCTGAAGCTGGAAATTTTTTGTAAGCATTTTAAATATAAGTGCTTGGAAGACATCTCAAAGAAAACTTTAGAAATGGAGGCATGCAAAAAAGAGTGCAACTACAGTAGAAAACATGAAAAGGTACAGGTTGTTCTTCAGGACTGTGTCTGGAAACTATTGAGGAACACCATTGAAAACCTAGGTTGGACGAAGCTGTTTAAGTTAGTTTTGCATTTTCGGTGTACATAGAAGTCATTACAGTGAGTGAAAAAAGGGAGCAGCACTTGTGAAGCTAGAGTTGACAGAATCAAGAGGCCTTTTTCCCACATAAACAGGCAAGTGATAATGTACAAAAAGTTACTTTTATTACAAAATTACAAATTTGTCAAAACATACTGAATCTTCTATGCTGCTTTTGCTAGCTATACAAAAATACTTGATTTATTCCCTTTTATGGAACAATCTCTTTTAATTATTGTTAAAATTAAGTTTTGTCTGCAGTTAGCTTACATGGATTCATGCCCTCTGTCCACAAGCATACATAAAATATTCAGCTTTTAGATCAGACAAATCCCCAAAAGGGGACTCAACCCATCCCCCTCTCTCCTCATCTACTACTATTGGCAATTAAACCTCCCTTCCAAACCAGAATAATTCAAATATTTCCAACCTATAAACAGAGGGATATCACCACAAACACTGTATGTTTTCATACATACAGTGTTTGTTACAAACCCTCATACCTGGGGATGAAATTCACAATTCTCTGACTCAGCGAACAGCAGTACTAAAAATAATTGTAAATCCACTATCAATCACATCATCCAGCAATGTTAATCCATCATCAGTTACAATGTCCCACTGTCTGATGTACATACTTGGTCAATTGCGTTGCCCAGGATCCCCAGTACTGTTGTTGACATTACAGCAGCGCTGGGGATCTGTGATTTAGTGGCATTAGTGCGGCGGGGATACTTCGTTAAGCAGTGGGTTGTTGTTGCAGAGCGAAACAATGTCAGGTAGCAGGTTTTCATGATTGATGATAGATTTCCGTTGAGAGACATTATTTACTTTATAAAATTGTATTTCTATTAAAGGACTTTTTCAAAGTGCCTGTGTTTTTTTATGTTTCATTTTGGGTTAATTTGGGTTAATAATGTTTACCTGTCCTCATTCCCCTGGGGAGTGTGGACATCTGGGGTCTTCATATTATAAAGCAGGTTTCTAAAAGTCCCCCAACAAACCCCCACAGCCACCCCCCAGCTATGGAGAAGACCATGGAGAAAAGAACCTAGAAGCCCATTAAATAAAAAGCCATTTGGCTATATCAAGTTTTGCATCCAGACACACATTCAGCAGTCAAGCATAATATCAACTAAGCTTGGAAAACTCCAACTATCTCCAACCTAAAATCCTGTAATCTTCTATAAAACCTAAAATTCTGTATTCATTACTATATATAAATATATATACACAGTATCTCACAAACGTGAGTACACCCCTCACATTTTTGTAAATATTTTATTCAATCTTTTCATGTGACAACACTGAAGAAATGACACTTTGCTACAATGTAAAGCAGTAAGTGTACAGCTTGTATAACAGTGTCAATTTGCTGTCCCCTCAAAATAACTCAACACACAGCCATTGATGTCTAAACCGCTGGCAACAAAAATGAGTACACCCCTAAGTGAAAATGTCCAAATTGTGTCCAATTAGCCATTTTCCCTCCCGGTGTCATGTGACTCGTTAGTGTTACAAGGTCTCAGGTGTAAATGGGAGCAGGTGTGTTAAATGTGGTGTCATCACTCTCACTTTCTCATACTGGTCACAGGAAGTTCAACATGGCACCTCATGGCAAAGAACTCTCTGAGGGTCTGAAAAAAAGAATTGTTGCTCTACATAAAGATGGCCTAGGCTATAAGAAGTTTGCCAAGACCCTGAAACTGAGCTGCAGCACAGTGGCCAAGACCATACAGCGGTTTAACAGGACAGGTTCCACTCAGAACAAGCCTCGCCATGGTCGACCAAAGAAGTTAAGTGCACGTGCTCAGCGTCATATCCAGAAGTTGTCTTTGGGAAATAGATGTATGAGTGCTGCCAGCATTGCTGCAGAGGTTGAAGGGGTGGGGGATCAGCCTGTCAGTGCTCAGACCATACGCCGCACACTGCATCAAATTGATCTGCATGGCTGTCGTCACAGAAGGAAGCCTTTTCTAAAGATTATGCACAAGAAAGCCCGCAAACAGTTTGCTGAAGACAAGCATTCTAAGGACATGGAATAATGGAACCATGCCCTGTGGTCCGATGAGACCAAGATAAACCTTTTTGGTTCCGATGGTGTCAAGCGTGTGTGGCGGCAACCAAGTGAGGAGTACAAAGACAAGTTTGTCTTGCCTACAGTCAAGCATGGTGGTAGGAGTGTCATGATCTGGAGCTGCATGAGTGCTGCTGGCACTGGGAAGCTACAGTTCATTCAGGGAACCATGCATGCCAACATGTACTGTGACATACTGAAGCAGAGTATGATCCCCTCCCTTCGAAGACTGGGCCGCAGGGCAGTATTCCAACATGATAACGACCCCAAACATACCTGCAAGATGACCACTGTCTTGTTAAAAAAAGCTGAGGGTAAAGGTGATGGACTAGCCAAGCATGTCTCCAGACCTAAACCCTATTGAGCATCTGTGGGGCATCCTCAAACGTGGAAGAAGCTCAAGGTATCTAACATCCACCAGCTCCATGATGTCATCATGGAGGAGTGGAAGAGGACTCTAGTGGCAACCCGTGAAGCTCTGGGGAACTCCATGCCCAAGAGGGTTAAGGCAGTGCTGGAAAATAATGGTGGCCACACAAAATATTGACACTTTGGGCCCAATTTGAACATTTTCACTTAGGGGTGTACTTATCTTTGCTGCCAGTGGTTTAGACATTAATGGCTGTGTGTTGAGTTATTTTGAGGGGACAGCAAATGTACACTATTATACAAGCTGTACGCTCACTACTTTACATTGTAGCAAAGTGTAATTTCTTCAGTGTTGTCACATGAAAAGATATAATAAAATATTTACAAAAATGTGAGGGGTGTTCTCACTTTTGTGAGATGCTGTATATATGCATTGAAAAATTAACTGAAATTCTAAGATCAAAGCTCTACTTCTGCCCACTTGGATGGTGCATTTGACTGTGGATTTCAATTTTTCACTATTATCGATGAAATCTTTACCCAAAGCTACAATTTGGAGAAAAATTACAACTTGCAACAATTTCCTACTTAATTACAATTTTATTATTTATTTATTTATCATACCATACCACTTCCACCTTCTCTCCTCTTCATCCATTCCTCATATTCCACCCCCAACCTCCACCAACTACCCACTCGCTGGTATTTACATCTCTCACCTATACTCATAAGTAACATGCTAATTGTAAACAACTTATTTGAACATAAGGGCACCGTTTTTCCATTATCATTTTGTTTCTTCGACGTTTTACCTTAATTGATTTTTTTTTTCCATATTTTGTTTTTTACGAAAGCTCCACTATATTTTCACAACAAAGTTGCTATCCTCTTGTGATTCTGTGGACAGTTTACTGTACAAAATCATTGTCATATGTCATATATGTGACACGTTTATAGCCTCTACATGATGTTTTTCTACAAGTACAAAAATCCGACAGATAGGAAAATCCACCCTTAGGCCTCATGCACACAGGAAGTTTTTTGACTGTTTTACAGCAGCTGTTTTTATCTGCAGATGTTTTTTTCTAAAGTCAATAAACTCTCCATCAAGTTATCCTATGTGTTCATGCACACATAGGCTGTTATAAACTGTTTTTGGCAGGGACGTTTTTGAGCTGTAAAAAAAACCCAAGACCAGAGGGTTCTGAGAGACGTTTTCCAGCTGTAAAAACATTTAAACGCTTAAAAACGCTCAAAAACTTGCAAAAACGTGGCTAAATGCCTGTCCGCAACGTTTTTGGACGTTTTAGATCAATTGAGGAAAAAAAATGCTGGCCCTTTAAAAACATGAAAAAACACTGGTAATATAACGCTAATAAAAGCTGAAAAAATCTGATAAGCTGATAAGATACTGACGTTTTTAGGACTTTTTTAAGGTCCTGTGTGCATGAAGCCTAATTGCTATTTCTCTGCCTGCCTGCAATAAGCCAGGGGGCCTGTCTCTGTTCTCTGTTCCACCTCCCTCTCCTCTTCATAAAGACAAAGGTTTGGCCAGGCCAAGGCCTAATGGTTTGTGACCTGCTCTACTGTTTCTTTAGCCCGAGGGCCCCTGGCTGCAACATCCTATGAAGTCTATGAGCTTTGAAGTAAGGAACATAAGATAATAAGGAAGTACAATTGATAGCTGAGAGATAAAATTCTGTGTCATCTGCATAAACAGGTAGTAATATACGGTAACACAAATGAATAAACATGCCGCCCAGTATCATGGATACAGATAGAAAAAAATGGTCCAAAGAATGAGACTTTAGGTATACAAACTGACAGAAGGCAAATATGGTGTGGAAATCAAAAAAGGCTTTGCATTCATTGAGAAAATGTAAAGTGTTCCCTGAATTGCCCCTGTGCCAAGCGAGGGATCTCCTGTGTTCACAATGCAGAAGTGCAACTGCTCATCACTAAACCCAGAAACTAGCGGCAAAATTAAAAACATGTGGGAAAATCTTCAAATTATATAAAAGAGTTGACAGAAGAAGGCAGAGGACAAAGTAGGATGTTAAAGGTTCTAAAAAGCTGCTCTCGATTGTAAAACATGTGACTATGAGAAAGAATAAGGTATGATTGCTTGGCACTGGGAACGCATTACTGAATTCTTCTAGAATAGATCATGTTTGTATATCAGGAAATCCTTTTGAGTATTATTCTTGAATACAGTATTTCAATTTTAGGACATATTTAGGTCACTTTTCTCTTAAGAAGTTCTTTTCAATAGCCCAGCATATATTTGAAACCCATTTTTTTCATTTGCTTTGTCTTTGACTATTGCCTCACAATCCTGTTAAAAATGACTCAAGGCTATTTGGAAGAGAAAAAGAAAGCACTCTATGAATAGTTCACCTTGAAATGAGTTTACTGAAACGCTTTGAGAAAAAAACATTTATTTCTGAGGTAAGGTACAGCCAATACCACAAATATTTGCTGAACAGGATATGCAGGTTAAAATTACTTAAAGCTGAACGTAGATCTATTTTTTTCCCAAATGTTTGGCAATTCCTCTACTATGTGGAAGATGTTTACTGACAATTGGCTGCATGCTGTTATCTTCCCAATACAATCCTTTGAATCTGCAGCACCTCTCTGAAGTCTAACTCATTTCCGGCCTAAATTACTTAAAGTGGTATTAACCTTCCTAGCGGTATTCCCGAGTGTGGCTCGGGGTGGATTTTCAGTACCAAGAGCGGTAACCCCGAGCCACACTCGGGCTTGCATCGCTGGATCCAGGCAGCGCTACTCACCTTGTCCCCTGGATCCAGCGATGTCCCCCGCCGTGTCTGCGGGCTGTGTCCGCCGCTCCGATGCCTCTGTGTGCCGGGCTCCGTTCCCTGCGAGCGTCGCGTCGCACGGGGACGGAGACCGGCGGGAAATTCAAAAAGTGAAACACACACAGTACATACAGTACACTGTAATCTTATAGATTACATTACTGTATGAAAACATTTCACATCCCCTTTGTCCCTAGTGGTTTGCCCAGAGCCCTGCATGCACTTTTATATAATAAATGTCATTCTTTCTGCCTGGAAACATGACAATGTCCATGGCAACCAAAAAGCGTCCCTTTACGTCAAAAGTGGTTTTTGATCAGCTAGAAAACAGCGATAGTAAATAAGAATCATTTGCAGAATTGAGTGATACTGATTTTTGGGGAAATTTATCATCAGAAACTGAAAGTGACGACAGCGACAATTCTGCAACTGAGCAAATTTCTGCATTTTTGGTTTGATTACATTATTGAATAAATTTTATTACTATTATATTATTATTTTTGATAATTATTTTTAGTTATTTATTATATTATAATTTATGATTTCATTTTTCAAACTTTTTCATACCCGGGATGTCTACTAGACTGTTGTTTGGACAGATTTAAGTGAGTTATTCCTAAGAATTGCAGGCCTACAATATAAAACCCCAAATTTCCATGCAAAATAATCGTACCGCTTTTGGAACAAAATTCCTGACATAATCATACCGCCAGGGAGGTTAAAGGTTCACCTTAAAAAAACAAACAAAACAAAAAAACAAACATGTCATACTTACCTTCTCTGTGTAATGGTTTTGCACAGAGCAGCCTTGATCCACCTCTTCTGGGGTTCTCCCCTAAGACCAGTGCCCCCAATAGAAAGCCTCCTGCTAAGGGGGCACTGGTGCATGCTCACTCCTGAGTCCTACGCTATGCGTCCATAAGATACATACTGTAGAACATGGCTCAGTACTCCCCCACCCGCTCATTGGCTCACTGGCTGTAATTGACTGCAGAGGCTGAGGGTCTTGTGCACATTGGTGGATCGAGAGAGGGTAAGTATTGGGGAGGCTGTGGGGGGAGCAGTACACAGGTTTTTTATCTTCATGCATAGGATGCATGAAGGTAAAAACAACCTTCAGCCTTTACAATCACAAAAACCCTTCCTCTCTCTGTTGTTTGTTATTTGCTTTCCCCCAGTGTGAATCTTTTTTTTTTTTTTTTTGCGTCTTTTGTGGGCATTATCATTCAAGACTCACTTCATTTATGAGTGTGCCTACTTTTCTTACTATGTCTGTTGTGGACATTAGCTTGGACAGGCTGAATATATTGGAACCCACACTGCTCGTTTGAAGGATTCCGTTTGATAACCAAATTTTGTCTCCCGCACTGGTACTTGGTGACCATTTTGTCAGAGGCATTTGTGGATGCATGTTCTTAGGTATGTAATTTGTGTGGCTGATTGCACAGATAGTAAGCAGCAGTTCTTATATTGCAGAATAAAGAGTAGATTAAAGTCTAGGCATGAAGATGTAATCACTCCTCCTATGCATATAACTTATTAAAAAGTGTATTAGTATTGTTACTTAGAACAAACCAATTTTTATGAGGAGCAGTAAAGTAAAGTCTTGGCTATCTTGAAAAAAGTCTGGGGCAGAATAAGGGTCTTTTCACACGGGCTGTCCGCCAGGTGGACTACGCTTTGCTCAGCGGGGGATCGATCCATTAATTCCCGCTGAGCAGGCGGATGACAGATCTGTCTCCGCTCACAGTGCTGAGATGGACCTGTCAGACCCCGCTGTCCTCTATAGGGAGATTGGATGAAAACGGTCTGCCGGTCCGTTTTCATCCAATCCCATCCGATCCAATCCGCCAGGCGGATGGCAAATAGGGTTTCCATCCATCTGGATTTCACGGACAGGATCAAATATCGGACATGTCACCGCTGACATTCGCTGCCCCATAGGGATGAATGTAGTGTTCTATCAGGTCCACCTGAAAAACTGACAGGCAGACCTGATCGGAAAGCCCATGTGAAAGGGGCCTAACATGAAGATTACCAGAATATTTTGCAGCTCCTCCCACCAAACAGGATCTTTCAGTAAAGCAATGCTTGGCAAGAGAGACCCAATGATGATGGCACTATGTCTACAAACAAGTATATTTACAAGACGGGACTTTTGATTGAATTTTTTTAATTGAATGTTAATGGGGAGGGGGAGAGATAATAAGGGAAAGTATTATATGCATACACTATCAGCTCTAATTTCACTTATGTATACAAAAATCCAGGAAGGAAATGTATTTCTCCACCTTTGAAACCTACTTTGTTGGCTTTGGGGATTTTATGTGTGTACTTTCTAGGTGTTTTTTGATTTTTCTTTTCAAAATATATTAACTGTAAAACAAAACACACTGCATGTGGTGATACAGAAGGAGGAAATGCTATCAGGTAAGGAAACAAGTCAAGGGAGGGGTATGGGAACAACTACCAAGAAACATATTTTAAATAAACAAATCGATCTTAACATAACATGATTACACAGAAATTCCTTCTCAGTTCTAGAATAAATGCCCCAACTGTCCAGATACAACTTGCATCACATATCTAATATAACATGTCAACAGGTAACAACAGTGAAAACCATGGATCCATATGTATATAATGCTCAGGTCTGCATTGACAAATATACACCTGTACCTATACAAGAATTTCCTGAATAAAATCAGAATTGCAGTTTTGCTTTAACGTTCAAAAAGCAATTAAGGCAATAAAAAAACTCCCGCATATAATATATATATATACTAAACACCTTGCTATTGCCATAAGACAAAACCCCAATATTCAGGGTCTTTCTGACGGCCAACATCATTATAATTTTTTTCTCTATGCAGATGACCTTTTATTATATATTTCTCAACCTCATATCTCTATGCCTGCTGTTGTCACAGTGTTTACGGAGTTTGGCTTAGTAAGTAACTTCAAAGCAAATTAAGAGAAAACTTAGGGCCTTAACATATCTTTTTCCCAAGGCTACTTTAATCCCAACTTCGGTTTACGTTCGTGTTTAAATGGCAGCAAAAAGCTATCAAATACCTTGATATCCAGATCCCTACCTCCTTGTCCACTCTGTCAGATGTCAATTATATGGCCCTAGCGTGGTCGATCCATACGTGTCTTAAAACATATGATAAACCGAATATCTCTTGGTTTGGCCGCATGAATGTCATCAAAATGGACATTCTGTCTAAATTTCTACACATCTTCCAGGCGATCCCTGCCCCCCTCCTCTGGGCTTCTTCCCGATGGTCAATAGGGCTATTCGTAATTTTATCTGGCAACATAAGAGACCTAAGATTGGCTTTTCCACATTAGCACTACCAAAGATTAGAGGAGGTGTTGCTCTTCCTAACCTCGTTATATTTCCATGCAGCATCGCTAATCAGGGTCGTGGATTGGTACCATGGTAAAACCACTAAGTTGTGGATGTCACTAGAAAACGACCTTATCTCTCCCGACCTCGCCTCACTTAAATGGACAGACCTGACACACAGACTAACCTATTGCCCCTCATGACATCTGCTACACTACGAATTTGGGACAATTACCTTACCAAAGGTTTGCTGTCCTCGAGATCTAGCCCCTTGTCCCCACTCTTTGGACTCACTTCTTTCCCTCCGACTTGTTCAAATTCTAAATTTCTTTCATGGCACAAATCTGATGCTCTTCTTTTGAGCCATACGCTCCAAGATGGTAAACAAATTATCTTACCCTGCATGCTCTCTGTCTACCACAACCCTACTGGGGCTTGGCTTGAACACTGATGCACTTTCTGGACAAAATACCAAACATCGCCGACTTGAATAGATTGCAAACAACCTTCGAGTCCTTACTATCCCAGGCTAGTAGACCAGAGCACTCACTGACCCAGATTTATCCGATTTTGGTTCAGATCTCTTATCTACCACCATTCCTTTCAAAGTGGGAATGGGAACCTAATGTATCTCCTGATGATATGGAATGGGGCATAACACTGGCACTGTCCTTTAAATTGTCACTCTCATGCTCAAGCACTAAATTACAGAGTTGTGTCTAGGTGGTAACGCTACCCCGCTATTGTACATAAAATCGATCCTAACATACCAGATACGTGCTGGAGATCCTTACAGGCCCCTGGCACTATGATACATATTTGGGGTACTTGCCCACGAATTATCCCCTTTTGGGATACAATTCTCCATCTCTATGACAAACTCCTGGGGGACAAATTTCCAAATGAACCCCCGAATAACTATTTTGTCTATGTTGCCAGGCTCCTATAAGCAAATCAAAAAGAGCTTAATTTGTCATTTTCTGATGCATGCTCGTTTGGTTATCGCTAGATCCTGGTGCCAAATGGCGATCCCCTCTTTAGCTGATTGAGCTTGTGAAATGGACAGGATCGAACACCTAGAGCGTATGATTGCGTTAGATGCTGACAAGACTGCATCCCACACCATTATGTGGACCGTATGGTTGCACTTCCGGTTTTCCTCTGATTTGGCTGATTCTGTAGCAGGTACAGTTCATGATGCTTCTCCTGGGTCCTTTCATGTGTAAATGCTCTACTCTCTCCCTTTATTGTCCTTGTATGTACCCTTATCCTTTCTCTACTGTTCTCGTCCCCCCCACCTTCCTTTTTTTTTTCTTCACTTTTAAATACATAAGGTTATGGTTATCTCAACTGTAGCACCACCATATTTTCATGTCATATATGTCATGCTTTGTTCTGTTACTCCACTTTGTTACTAGTGGACTACGGGTTTATTGATCATACAGTTAAGTTACTATGCTCATTTTACCATGCCTTAAAGACCTATACTTAATCGTATTTATGCAATATTGGTCCTATTGTTATTATTACGGTCTTAATGTATACTTGCACATTCGATGGAGTCGGGATGATACTCCCTGTTTTCATTCTGTCTTGTTTAACCTCCCTAGCGGTTTTCCCGTGTCTGACACGGGGTAAAAATTCCCTGCTACTATCGTTGATCCCGTGTCAGACACGGGGTGAGCTGCAGAGCGCACAGCGAGTGCCTTACCTGCTCCCACGATCCAGCGATGTAGCGATGTTCGCTGTACTCGCTGGATCTGTCACTTCTGTCACTAGTTCCTAGTTCCGCTCTCTGCGACGCAGCGACGCACGGGTGCGGAACTGGGCGGGAATTTCAAAAAGTGAAACACACACAGTACATACAGTACACTGTAATCTTATAGATTACATTACTGTATGAAAACATTTCACATCCCCTTTGTCCCTAGTGGTTTGCCCAGTGCCCTGCATGCACTTTTATATAATAAATGTCATTCTTTCTGCCTGGAAACATGAGAATGTCCATAGCAACCAAAAAGTGTCCCTTTGTGTCATAAGTGTTTTTTGATCGGCTAGAAAACAGCGATAGTAAATAAGAATGATTTGCAGAATTGAGTGATACTGATTTTTGGGGAAATTTATCATCAGCAACTAAAAGTGACGACAGCGACAATTCTGCAACTGAGCAAATTTCTGCGTTTTTGGTTTGATTACATTATTGCATACATTTTATTACTATTATATTATTATTTTTGATAATTATTTTTAGTTATTTATTATATTATAATTTATGATTTCATTTTTCAAACTTTTTCATACCCGGGATGTCTACTAAACTCTTATTTGGACAGATTTAAGTGAGTTATTCCTAAGAATTGCAGGCCTACAATATAAAACGCCAAATTTTCATGCAAAATAATTGTACCGCTTTTGGAACAAAATTCCAGACAGAATCATACCGCCAGGGAGGTTAATCTCGTTTATAACTCAATAAAACATAATATATATATATATATATATATATATATATACGTATACCGAATGTCAGCTCCCCACAATACTTTGCAAAGCAGTGCTGTCCCCTCAAAATAACTCAGCACACAACCATTAATGTCTAAACCGCTGGAAACAAAAGTGAGTACACCCCTAAGTGAAAATATCCAAATCGGGCCCAAAGTGTCAATATTTTGTGCGGCCACCATTATTTTCCAGCACTGCCTTAACCCTCTTGGGCATGGAGTTCACCAGAGCTCCACGCCACTGAAGTCCTCTTCCACTCCTCCATGACACCATCACAGAGCTGGTGCATGTTAGAGACCTTGTGCTCCTCCACCTTCCATTTGAGGATGCCCCAGAGATGCTCAATAGGGTTTAGGTCTGGAGACATTCTTGGCCAGTCCATCACCTTTAACCTCACTTCTTGGATGTCTTGGAGGTGTGTTTGGGGTCGTTATGTTGGAATACTGCCCTGGGGGGGGGGGGTCATGCTCTGCTTCAGTATGTCACATTACATATTGGCATTCATGGTTCCCTCAATGAACTGTAGCTCCCCAGTGTCGGCAGCACCCATGCAGCCCCAGACCATGACACTCCCACCACCATGCATGACTGTAGGCAACGCGCACTTGTCTTTGTATTCCTCACCTGGTTGCCGGCACACACACTTCACACCATCTGAACCAAATACGTTCTTGGTCTCATCAGACCACAGGACATGGTTCCAGTAATCCATGTCCTTAGTCTGCTTGTCTTCAGCAAACTGTTTGCAGGTTTTCTTGTGCATCATCTTTAGAAGAGGCTTCCTTCAAGGGAGACAGCCATGCAGACCAATTGGATGCAGTGTGTGGCATATGGTCTGAGCACTAACAGGCTGACCCCCCCCCACCCCTTCAACCTCTGCAGCAATGTTGGCAGCACTCATACGTCTATTTCCCAAAGATAACCACTGGATATGAGGCTGAGCACGTGCACTCTACTTCTTTGGTCGCCCACGGCGAAGCCTGTTCTGAGTGGAACCTGTCCTGTTAAACCACTGTATGATCTTGGCCACCGTGCTGCAGCTCAGTTTCATGGTCTTGGCAATCTTCTTATAGCCTAGGCCATGTTTATGTAGAGCAACAATTCTTTTTTTTAGATCCTCAGAGAGTTATTTGCCATGAGATGCCATGTTGAACTTCCAGTGATCAGTATGAGACAGTGAGAGTGATAACACCAAATTTTACACACCTGCGACCTTGTAACACTAATAAGCCACATGACACCGGGGAGGGAAAATGGCTAATTGGGCCCAATGTGGACATTTTCACTTAGGGGTGTACTCACTTTAGTTACCAGCGGTTTAGACATTAATGGCTGTGTGTTGAGTTATTTTGAGGGTACAGCAAATTTACACTGTTATACAAGCTGTACACTCACTACTTTACATTGTAGCAAAGTGTAATTTCTTCAGTGTTGTCACATGAAAAGATATAATAAAATATTTACACAAATGTGTACACAAATGTGAGGGGTGTACTCACTTTTGTGAGATACTGTACATATTTCAACTGTGTTTTTAGCTGTTTGTCTATACTTCAGCATTAATATGCAAACTAGCCTGTTATGTGTTTTTTTTTATGAACTTTCAAACTAACCTTTCTCAATGTAGTAAAGGAAAATAGATGCACAAGTACAAAAAATATCAATCAAAAAGACAGTATATTGGTGTTATAATGTAATGGGTTCATGTTAACTTAGTAAATAAATGTATTAATTATATAATATACAGTATATATATATATATATATTTATTAGGAATGCGCCAATACCGTTTTTTTATTGGAAAGTACAAGTACCGACACTTTCGGTCAAGTACTTCCCGATCAGTTTCACTGTATCCTTGCCTCCAACCACCCATCCCTCCAAGCAGCAAACGATCACATATAGGAACCTACGCCTCTTTAACCCTTCTTTTATCTGTTCTGCTACTGACCACCTATATTACAAAATCTCTCCCATGTCCTGTCCTAGGCACATCTGTCTACAACAGTTCACTCTCATCATCACTGGATGCACTTGCTCCTCTAACTACACGCAGAATCAGGCCCTGACAATTACAACCCTGGCAATCTGACAACACTAGAAATCTCAAGAGACATTGCCGCGCTCTTAAGAGACTGGCGTAAAACCAAATGCCTGCAGGGCTTCACCCTACATATATCTGCCCTTCTAAAATACAATTCCTGCCTCCACACTGCCAAACAAGCCTACTTTGTCTCTCTTCTCTTCTCAACTCTCTCCAAAGCACTGTTGCCTGGTTCCTCTGTCATCAGCATGAGTCACTTCTAGCAGCTTTTCCTGACACCAAGAGTTAAAAAGGTGATGGGGGAGGGAGCTACAGCACTCAGCCTGTGCCTGTTCTCCATACTGTGTGAAGGGAGGTGTGTCCCTCCCCTCCAATCTGGGCTCTGTGAACACTTCAGATCCCTGCCCCTACTCCTAGAACTAAAGAGAAATCCTTTCTTCTGTGTGTTTGCAGAATGATCTACAGAAGAAATGGCTGCAGATAGACAACTACAACGTACAGTATATACTACTTGGATGATTACAGTCAGTGGCGTCACTAGGGTTGGTGTCACCCAGTGCGGAAAAACATGGTGTCAACCCCCCACCCACTATAGTCTTCCCTCAGTACAGACCCCCTCCCGTAATATAGAGCCCCCTCCTTCAGTGCAGACCTCCCTCCTGCAGTACAGATCCCCCTCCCGCAGTATAGATCCCCCTCCCTCAGTATAGATCCCCCTCCCTCAGTATAGATCCCCCTTCCTCAGTACAGACCCCCCTCCCGCAATATAGAACCCCCTCAGTACAGACCCCCAAGGACAAACCACCCCCCATCATTACAGACCCCCCAGGAAAACCCACCCCCTCAATCATTACAGACCCCCCAGAACAACCCACCCCCCCTATCATTACAACCCCCCCAGGACAAACCCCCCATCATCATTACAGACCCCCCAGGACAACCCACCCCCTCCAT
>BLSH010469145.1:686273-696419 GCA_018402905.1 Glandirana rugosa
AAATGTATGGGACCGTCTTAAATTCTAAAGAACCGGTAAAACGTCTCTTATACTTACTATTGTGTTTTTTAAAAGAAAGTGAGTACCAATCACAAACCGACTTCGGTAAATAAGTTTTCAAATGTGTGGGGTCAAGAATTATGGCACATAACGGGGGAAATTGTATTTACTGTCGAACTTCAGAAAACACCATAAACACCTACTCCGAGAAATAGAAGAGTCTACTATTTCGACGGGTAAGGAGAACCGTTTTTCGGAGGTCAAGGACCTTTAAGAATCCGACAGAACGTACTTGACGTGCGAACTCTAAAGGGGTCTCCCGGGGTTACTATAACTCCAGTCCTCTGCAATGATCCAAAACACAAGGCCAAGTCGACCTGTCATTGGCTACAGCAGAATAAAGTGAAGGTTCTGGAGTGGCCATCTCAGTCTCCTGACCTCAATATCATTGGGGCCCTCTGGGGAAATCTCAAGCGTGCAGTTCATGCAAGACAGCCTAAGAATTTCCAGGAACTGGAGGCTTTTTGCCAAGAGGAATGGGCAGCTTTATCATCTGAGAAGATAAAGAGCCTCATCCACAAATACCACAAAAGACTTCAAGCTGTCATTTATGTTAAAGGGGGCAATACACGGTATTAAGAACTGGGGTGTGTAAACTTTTGAATAAATGGCTTCAGCCAAACACTAACCATGAGTGAAAGAAAATTTTTTGTGTTATCATTCATATTCTCTGCAAAATGGCCAAGAAATCTTAAATTCTGCCAGGGTATGTAAACTTATGAGCACAACTGCATACATACTAAATGAATTCAATAATATGACAAATGTTTTCTGGTTGTTTCCCAGGAAAAGTCCAGGGAACAGTTTGAACTTCCATTCCAGGATACATGTTTCTCAGAATGGAAGGTCAACCATGGCACAAGGTGCTGGAATTTCCTTATAGTCCAAACTGAAAACAGCATGGATAGATGCTATACTTCATTTTTACAAAATAAAAAAATTACATTTTCCGTAGGATGCTGGAGAATGACAAGGATATTTATGGTAGTGAATTGTACCTAGCCATCTATCACACTGTGCTACAGAAAAATTGTCAGGTTCATGTTCTGTTATTTTGAAATGCACATGGGATAAGTAGAGTAACTTAAGCTGCTATTATTTGAAGAGGCAACATGGTGAATCCATGTTCCAAGTAGCAATCACCCTAGCATAAGTAAATCAGTGAAAATTGATGCCTCTTAGGAACCCTAGATATCATTTTGTAATTTGTGGTTTTTTTTTTTGTTTTTTTTCTTACCTAAAACATAGTTTTGCAATACTCCAGGAAATAAGTACGGAAAAAAGCTTACCTGTATCACACTTCCATATTTCACTACTTCACCATGCACCTTCTTATTTTCTGTGTCATTTTGTTTTTGCTCCATTTGAGCAGCATGCTACAGATACAGAAAACACACTTATCAAAAATGCTGAACACACAATAAACAACATATCCACACAAAGTTACATATAAAAGCACCAATAAAGCACTCTCTATATATGAGAGTAACTATGCTTTTGAGGTAACATATATAAAATTACAACACAAATCATTTTGCAATTTAGCATAATGAAAACTACCCTCCTGATCTGTCTCGTTCACACCACAATGCACTTTAAATGCATGTTGTAGTCGCCTACTATAAGGTGTTCTCGGGCACACTCCTTCCACACCTGGTGACCGCGCTGAATTCCCTGGTAGATGGGGGGGATATGCCAGTTGACGCCCTTCGGGCATACATATCCTTGATACCCAAGGATGGCAAGGACCCGGCGCAATGTGGCAGTTATCGGCCAATCGCTCTGTTGAATACAGATCTTAAACTCTTTGCACGGGTGCTGGCCAACCGGCTATTGCCCCATATCCCAAGCCTTATTCATAAGGATCAGGTGGGATTTATCCCTCTACGCAAGTCGCGGGATAATACGGTGCGTGTCATCAACCTGATTCATGCAGCCCAGGTTTCCAAACGGCCCCTTCTCCTGCTTTCTACTGATGCGGATAAAGCATTTGACAGGGTCCATTGGACCTTTATACGTGCAACCCTGGAACACATGGGCCTCGGAACATCAATGATGAGCTGGATATCTGCTCTGTATTCTCGACCCTCAGCGGCAGTAAGAGTCAACGACACGCGCTCAGACTTTTTCAACATCACCAAGGGGACGAGGCAGGGCTGCCCCCTCTCGCCCCTGATTTTTATCCTGACCCTGGAGCCGTTCCTCTGCACAATTCGAATGGATCCTGACATTCCGGGCTTCAGCAAACCGACCGGAGCCCATAAGGTGGGGGCGTTTGCCGATGACCTGATATTTTTCATCTCGGACCCACTTATCTCCCTCCCGGTCCCCATGCAAGCCTTTCAGACGTATGGCTCTCTGTCTCACTTTGAGGTAAATTCGTAGTCGGCTCTAAACATCTCGGTAAGCCCTGAAGTGATTCAGAATGTCCGGCCGTCCTTCCCTTTTCAATGGGCTACCTCGAAAATTAAGTATTTGGGAACCAACATCACGTCGGATTTATCCAAACTTTACGAATTCAACTATGAACCGCTCGTCGCCAAGGTGAGGAAAGACCTGGTGCTTTGGCACTCTGTGACCCTGACGTGGTTCGGGCGCTGCAGCGCTATCAAGATGACAGTCTTACCGCGCATACTTTATATCTTGCAAGCCATACCGATTATACTGCCCCAACACTTCTTTTGAGCGCACTCCCAAGTGTTTCGAAATTTTGTTTGGTCTCACCAGAAACCACGCCAGGCCCTACACCGATTGTCACTTCCTAAGCACGCAGGAGGGCTTGCCCTACCTGACATAAGGATGTATTACCGTGGCCATGGCTCTCTTTGACTATCCCCAGGGCCCTAGGGGCCCATCCCACACTCGGCAGTACTCTACTAGTAGCCCGGGAGACATTCCGTACCCCCACCGTCTCGCCTCTTCCGTCCCCAATGGTCCCCATTGTGGGTAACACGGAGTTTGCTCCGGGCCTGCAGGGGGCACAGTTTCGACGCCTAGCAGAAGGGGGACACTCACGGTTGACGGACTTTGTGACGTCCTCAGCCGAGGTTCTCCAAGACGTTCTCCACTTAACAGAACCCCCCCTTGACTTTATGAGAGGGATACAGTTACGCTCGTTCCTCCGATGATCAGCACGAACTCCGGGCATCTTGAGATCCCTCACATGCTTTGAGTCGGTGTGCCATAGGGGCGAACCAGTACGGCACTCCTTATCATTGATCTATGCCATCCTGATTCAACCGGGGGAAGACTACGTCCCCCTGTTCCTTACCAGGTGGGAGACAGACCTGGCCTGCCACTTCACGTCGGCCCAAAGACGCACGATCCTTCACTTCGCTCAGAAATCTTCATTGGCTACTAGGGTACAGGAGTCTTGCTATAAGATCCTTACCCGGTGGTATAGGGTACCCTCGCTCCTGCACAGGCTCTTCCCCCAGATTCCGGACTCGTGTTGGCGATGTGGGACAGGTAGGGGGACCATGATCCACATTTTTTGGGAATGCCCCAAGCTCCAACAGTTTTGGCGCGATGTTACAACTATCATTAATCAACTCACGGCCGTGGATTTGTCCGCCAACCCCGCTGCTTGCCTGCTTCACCTAACGGAGAGACCCATCAAAAAGTACAAAACCTCATTGACGATGCAGCTCCTGAATGCGGCTAAGGCATGCATTCCGCTATGCTGGAAGGCTGCAGAGCCTCCCACGAAGGCGCTGTGGTTCGCCAGGGTGAACGCTCTCAGGGACATGGAAGATCTCACAGCTACACTGCATAACACAGAGGAGGCACACAGAGAAACCTGGAGACCCTGGAATCATTTTGTGTACACGGATGCTTACATTTCGGTGATGCTTCCCACCTAGACAGTGGCCCCGCTCCGCCTTGGACGGGGTGGCACCTTTTTCTCCCCCCCCCCTTTTTTTTTCCCCCGGGCCCTGGTGGAGGGCTGACTAGAAATCCCCCCGCTCCCTCATTCCCCTCTGCTCTGTTCTTTCTCTCTTATACAGCTTTTTTCACATTTGCGTTCTAGCTCATTTGTTATATATTTCAAGATGGTTTTGCAAACCTGCCAGTATACCTGGCGGCATAACTCCGTAGTGGTATTCGGAAACGGAGTCATTTGCCAGCAGGTTTAACGCGCATAGGCATACTGATTGTGTTGCTGCTCGGTCATGATATGTTTGTTCAGGCCTTGGTTGTTCCACCTCTGGGCAAAGTTGTGATAACTGCCTGATTTATGTATCACTCTCACATTTTCATGCTTTTATTTCTGTAATACTGTGGTTCATTATATGCCTACAAAATAATGAATTACAAAAAAAAATGCATGTTGTAGTGAGTTGATAGTCAATGCTAATTGCACCTCAGTGCATTGTGGTGCACTTTACTGCATCACAATGCACAGTGTAACTGTCCTGTGTGTTATAAAAAAAAAAAAATTAAAAAAAAAGCTCAATGTATGGGCTGCCTTAGGCCTCATTCACACAGGGCGTACTAAAGGGTACGCTCTTGTACGCTCTCAGTCATGTATACCTGCACGAGGGTTACATTTACGTCAATTGGGACGCAGCGACTACACGGACACAGACTGCTCCCAATTAAATATATATGTACAGCACTGAATGTATCCCTGTGTGGGTCAACACAGTACGCCCCGTGTGAATGAGGCCTAATGTACCACTCAGAAATGAGAAATCTGATTGAAGGAAGTAAGTGGAATCCATATGTTGACAGGACACAATGAAGTCATTTAAAAAATCTTGCAATGTATGTAACTGACAATTAGATTTTTTTTCTTTGCTTTCTCTAAGCAAAAGTTGAGTTACTCTTTAAATTTGGATTCTATGGTTAATTACAAACCTTCAATCCTATGAAAGAACTGTAGTGCATAAAACATCACTAAGCTATCTTAATAAAGCAAGGTATACAATGTATATAATGTGTCACCGGCACAAAATTAGAATCCAAACGTGTGTGCCCTCTTAATTCTCAAATTGCTGGCTGCAGCTATGGACTCCACTAGTTGTGGAGATAATCTAAATGTGTTATAAACAAAGGAAGCCGCGTCAGGTTAGTCTAAAAGCATCAATTTATTCAACCAAATACTGTGATCACAACAATGTTCACTGTGCCATACAGCTAAATATTGCCAAAAAATAATAATTATACTGTGAAAAATAATAATAAAATATGTCCATCAATCCAAAATCGTGATTCCTTAGTGTCCATACACCATTAAACATTATTCTTCAATTCCATGCTACATTAACCAGGGACAGGAAATGAAGCTCCGCTATGCCTCTACTCATTTCACATAAATAATGCTTCATCAGGAAGCTTAACATCAGGAGCTCCCTGATGACGCATTTATGTGAAACGCATTGAGGCACAGCAGAGCAATGTGCACGTCACTCCCTGTCCCTGGTTAATGTAGCATCTGCTGATTGGAACGCACGCCGGCTTGTATACATGGAGTGGTATGACAGATACTCGACACTGATTGCTGGAAAGACTGAGTGCTGGTCGAAGGGCATCTCTAAATGTGAGTTAGCATTCTTGCATGGATGTACAGTTTTAAATTGAATAAATATGCCAATGATGGCCTTTTCTAATTGCATGATTGTCTGAGAGGGGCAAATTAGTCCATTTGCTATAGGACCCCTGGTGGATTGAAGAGAGTGGAAGAATTCTTTAACAATTATGCTCTAAACTTGTTGGTATCTGGTGAGTGAGCATTTTGGATGGTGGAGGATGATACACTTTACTGGTGGTGATTAAGCATGTTGTGCAGGGAATTGAAGAATAAAGATAGAAACGGGTTGTAAAGTCTCAAGGTGTTTCACCTTAAGGCCCCTTTCATATGCATGGACCATTCAGGTCTGCCTGTCAGTTTTTCAGGCAGACCTGAACAGACGCTCCATCAACCGCTATGGAGCGACGGATGTCAGCAGTGTCATGTCCGCTGACATTCCATCCGCTAAGTACAGACGGATGGATACCCTATTTTCCATCTGTCTGGCAGATTGGATGAAAACGGACAGGCGGATCCGTTTTCATCCGATCCCCATAGAGGAAAGTGGGGCTCTGTGACAGGTTCGTCTCTCCACAGTGAGCAGAGACGGAGCTGTCATCCACCAGCTCAACGGATCGATCCCTGCTGAGCAGGGGAGTCCGTCGGAAAGGACTCCGCTAGTGTGAAAGGACCCTAATGCATTCTATGCATTAAGGTGAAAAACCATTTTCACTGCAGCTCCCCCCTAGAGCCCCCCTTTTACTTACCTGCGCCCAAACCGTTCCAGCGATGAGCACGAGCCCAGCGGGTTCAGCCGTTGTCTCTTTCATCATTGGACAGAGTGATAGCAGCAGGAGCTGTCAGTCAAATCCAGTGACGCGAGAGGCGGGGCCGAGTCCTGCTGTTTGTTTCAATGGACGCAAAAGTGGGACTCAAGAGCGCGCCCCCATGAAAAGCAGCTCTCCATGGGGTCACCCAGTTGAGGGGAGGAGCCTGGAGCGCCAGTGGGGCACTCCAGAAGAAGAGGATTGGGGCTGCTCTGCCCAAAACCCTTGCACAGAGCAGGTAAGTATAATACGTTTGTTATTTTTAAGGGAAAAATCGCAAACCTTTACAACCACTTGTGGTGTATGGACACACCTAAGGAATAACAATTTTGGATTGACGGGCATTTTTTATTATTATGTTTCACAATATAATTATTATTTTTTTTGCACTATTCAGCTGTATGGCACAGTGAGTATTGTTGTGATCACAGTATTTGGTTGATTAGATAGGGGCTTTTAGACTAAGCTGGCACGGCTTCCTTTATTTATAACACATCAAGGTGCAATATGCAAACAGTTTTTCACAGCAGTTAAATCACTTCTGACTCATCTGACTTTAGTAAAATGAAATTTCATTCATATCTCTAGATTATTACACTTTGCATTTCATCAGTGTCCTCTATGTTGACCTTTTCCGAGAACCTATTTCTATTATGCTGTTTTCCATTAGCCACCTTGTGTGCTATACTTGGTTGTTCACTGGGTAACAACAATAAACATATCTATAGCGTGAAATATATGATCAGATGGTAACAGTTTGGCAAAAGGGTTGTTCCACAAACTGCCCTCTAAAAGCATCTATTTATATGAATTTCATCTTTTTGCATCATTTAAAATGGTAGTAAACCTCAGACATGAAAAAGTGAACAGAGCACATTTCACTATAGTGTGTATTAGCCTGAATTCAATGCACCAAGTGAGGTTCCTCTCTATTCTATCCTCTCTCTTCATCACTGATAGAACTCTAAGCCCATGCAACAGCCTTAAGGGAGACCCCCCCCCCTCCAGCACACAGCAGGTGACTTATAGCCTCGGCTCTGCATGTTTTCATGAGCCTGTGCACAGGGGTATGTTTATCAGATTACATGGAGCTCTGTGCACTAGTTCTGCAGTGTGTGATGTCAGATCCCTGCCCCCTACTTTCTAATGCTGAAAAAATCCTTTGATCTTAGTGCTGTAGAAGGCTCTACAGGGTAAATAACTGCAGATAAAAAGGTACAACATAAGTAGGAGAATCCGTTTCATCTATGTGCATCACCTGAGGCTAACCACTTTACAACCACTTTAATAGAAATTAGTATTCAATTCAACCAAAAAAAAAGGCTTTTATTATATGGAAAATTTAGGATAGATAGATAGATAGATAGATAGATAGATAGATAGATAGATAGATAGATAGATAGATAGATAGATAGATAGATTATTACCTGTAGTTTCTGAAGGAGGAGAACATCTGATATTTTTTCTTTTTCTTGTTTGGCCTGTTTAGCTTTCCAGTATTGTTTTTGAGCAGAGTATCTGTTCATGGGACATACCTTAAACAAGCAGTCTGGAAAGACATCGAAGAGGAGTAAGGTGGATGTTTGAGGAAATAACCATGTGCAGTGGGAGATAGGAAGTATGAAAGAAGAAATAACCAAAAAATTGGATTACTGTCATCAGGTCAAAAAGTGTTAGAAAATCCAAAATCTTATGATTTTCACTGGAACAGTAAGAGAGGGGAATATTCTTTCAATGGGGGTATCTGTTTGGGTGACAAAACCCTTAAGCCGACCATAGATGGTTTGAATCTTGGCTGGGTTAACAGGGACGGGCCGGGATTCAATCCATGAACGGGCAGGCTGACCCAAGTCGATCCACTGATTGACTTGGGTATAACCAGCATGTCGGATTTCTAGCATGCGATTATTGGCAGTGACTATAGCCACTAGCTTAATCACTGTGTTCTCCTTGCAGGGACAGCTCCCTGCGCCATTCCCCCTGCTGGCAGAACACAATAGCTCATCCTAAGGAATTTCCCCCTGGAACACTGACTGTGTTGATGGAGGAATCAAGCGATTTAGTTTCCTGCAACCCGTGGGAAAATCGCATCATCTATGAGCTGCCTAAGGCTGGCCATATATTATTCAATTTTCTTGTACAGTTTTCCTACAATTTACCAAAACAATCATAATGCAAAGTCAAACCTAAACACTTTCAATTTGTATGCAATCAGACAGGCCCTTGCACTACATTGAATTAAAGGTAACTCTAAGGCCCCTTTCACACCAGCGGAGTCCGTTTTGCTCAGCGGGGATCCATCCGTTTATCCCCGCTGAGCACTGCAGATACTGACTTGTCACAGCTCCATTCTCCTCAATGGAGGATTGGATGAACACGGACCGTCGGTCCGTGATCATCCAATCTGTTCCGTCAGGCGGATGGAAAATAGGGTTTCCATCCGTCTGTTTTTGGTGGATCGGAGCGGATTGGATGTCAGCGGACATATCACCGCTGACATCCGTTGCTCCATAGAAGACAATGGAGCGTCCGTTCGGGTCCGCCTGAAAAACTGACAGGCGGACCCGAACAATCCGCTGGTGTGAAAGAGCCCTACAGGAAATTGAAGAAAATTGTATAGCTTTCGATTAGAAAACCCCTTGTTTTCAAGAGGTTTCCTCTGGCATTCTGTTATGTTCTCAGGAAAGGAAGTAAAAATAATTTTGTTTTAACTATTCCCTATTATATCTAAAACTTAAAATGTTTTTAATCTTCTTGTTTAAAAGTTGCCATTGCCAAATTATACCCTGATTTCCTTTTATCTTTTTGAGAACTCCAATAGTAAGGTATTCTTGACAAGTAATTTAATTCTGTATTCCCCTACTTTAAAACAAAGGACAAAAGGCTGATAAAGGGCAAGCTGTAGCATAGCTCCCTATGGCAAGATGGGAACTATAAGCCTTTAGTACACAAGCAGCAGGAAGGGATCTGCAGCTGCATACAGAGATTACACTGATGACAATAAGGGAAAGACACAAATGCCAACACTCATTTAATGTTTTTGCGAAAGTTTGCCATACACTAGTAAAATTTTCATTTCAAGAATGTTTGTTTGATTTTCTATGCATTGGGGTCAAAACAACGCTCGTTTTCTATTACAGTGATGAGAGCATTTGAATGAACTGGATGTAAAATTTTTCACAAACAAAAAAATTTTAAATGATGAATGTGGTTTTCATTTGGGAAAATCCAATAACTCCAAAATCAAATGTTAAAAGCAAACTTTTTTAACCCCTTGGTGCCGGCCGCACGCAAATATGGGGCCTCTCGGTGCCGAGGGGCCGCATAATTGTGTGAATTGTTGTTCATACAGCACAGCTCCCGATTGCAAGCAGCAGTTTTCGGATCACGTGACCAGTCACATGCTTTTAAGCCCTGCCCAGCCTCCCACCGTCATAAACCTCTTAAAGGGCTGGGAGGCACCGACGTTAGGAGGCTAAAGTACTTTCGAAAGACATTTGTCATGTCATCGAATGTACTGATGAGAAATTTTGTACAAATGTTTGTACAACCATTCATTCAGAAATCGTCTGCACATAACTGTTTTTAACTGCATGTTCACATGCATTTGAAGCGCACTTGGCGTGCTTAACGTGCGATTGATGTGCACTTTGCATGCGTTTTGTGCTGTGTTTGCAGTACATATTTCAATACGTTTTTGGGCTTGGCTTTCTTGGCTTAAAGAGGCATGGTGCAGTGTATTTGAAG
>BLSH010469145.1:705127-731242 GCA_018402905.1 Glandirana rugosa
TTTTAGGAACAAAAAGAAACGTATCAAACGACTTTTCCCACATGTCGTCACACGTGTCCCAAGTAGGTCTTAAACCTCGTGTCATATCCTGTGTCCGGTGGGTCACATTGAAAAAAGTAAGTAACAAACGTTTGGAGTACCTCATCCCGTAACATACTGGTCCCCCCACACAGGTCGTTCAAAAACGGTCGTATGCAAGTGAACTTCCATGGTCGGACATTGGGTCTCAGATACTTATAGGTCAGACTCAGGACAAATTCTGGATGAACCCTGTGCACACTGCTGTACACCCTTTTCAGCAAACTATGCAAAGAAAAACAAGGATTTTTAGTTCACACATATTTCAATACATGTTTAAGCTGGCCAACTGCATCAAAGTAATCCCGCTTACGGCCAGTCTACACTGCTCTGCCACTGCAAATGCTACGGTGGACACCATGCCAACATGGGGCATACAGACACAATTTACAGGTAAGTTAAAAATCCTCCTTTCCTAAAACAGTATTAAACCTTAAAACAAAAATGTAATATATTGTAGCTTACCAATGCTTACTGAAAATTCATATACCCAGGGATGTCCTCAGGCAATGAATAAGAAGGGTGGGCAATAACAGAACTGTGGCAACAGGCCCAACAAAGACAAGGGTCAACAGACCCAACTCTGGGACTGAAATGCTTGTGTTCACACCAAGGAGAAGAAGGATTTCCGGAACTGATGATACATTTTTTCTGGAAGTGGCTTTTCTGGCTTTGAGCAATGTGAGAATAAGAGAATCCAAGACAGCCCTGTCCTTCAAGACCTGAGTTTCAACAGACATGCTGTTAAAGCCAGCAACAGAGGAGAAGGATGTAACAAAGGGTACTGAGGCAGACAGTCTGACATGTTCATAAGAGGTCAGGGATCGTCTCATTGATGTTATGTCTATGTACCAAGTTCTCCTGGGCAAATTTGATGCAATAGGAATTATTGCTTTTTCTCCTGCTCTATTTTGCATAGCAGTCGAGGCAGAATTCCCACTGGAGGAGAGGCATATATGAGCTAGAACGGGGTCCAGGGAGTTAGCAGAGCAAACAGTGGTAACTAGCTGTTATACCTGGAGGTCAGATTTTCCACATCTAGAGTTCCCCATTTCTGACATAGGAGGTCGAAGATGTCAGGATGTAGAGACTATTCACCTTGGTCCAGGCTGTAATCTGCCTTCCAATTATCCACTACTGGGATTTGAACAGCAGAGAGAGCTGGACAGTGTTTCTCCATCCATAGGATGATCAGACCTACTTCTATTAAGGCAATCTGATTCCTGGTACCTCCTTGTTGGTTGCTAGACCATGGCATTGTATTATTGTAACCTGATTGGATGACCCTGAAGAAGGGGATCCTATGATTCAGAGCTAGTTTTATCGCTGTGAGCTCCAGAGTGTTGATAGGGAGAGTGGATTCCTTGAGTGACCATGTTCCGTAAACTGTGAGGGATTGGAACACTCCTCTCCAGCCTGTAAAGCTGTAATCTGTTGTTTTCATCTGTCATGCGTATGGCAGAAACGACTACCCCATTGTCAAAGCTGGATTGGAAATCCACCAAGCTAAGGAGTTCCTTGCTTGGCTGGAGAAAACGATAGGGAGGTTAAGTGAAAAAGAGTGCGTGCTCCAGGCAAACAAGATGTCAAGTTTGAGAGGTTTTAAATAAAATTGAGTGAAAAGGCTACCATAAGGCCCAGAATGCTCAGAGAATCTTGCTGAGGGATGTTTCTTTGATCTTAAGATCTGAGAATGAGTAAAAAAAACTATTTGCCCTGAAGTGTGTATAGAATGAGGTATTCTAGACAAAGAGAAGGTTTGGAGAACAGACTTTTGAAAGTTAATAATTTGATTAAATTCCTAAAATATGAATAGATAGAGATGTTAGAGGACAGATGAAGGGGAGATGAGTCTATCAGAAGAAGGTCATCTAGGTTCCTTCTTACCTGAATGATCTTGTTTCTTAGGAGGACAAGAATTGAACGCACCTTTGTGATTACTATGAGGTCAAAGGATAGGCCAAATGGCAATCTGGCAAATTGAAAGTGTTTGTATCTGTGAAGCGCAAGAAGCACTAATGAGGTGGTTAAATAAATGGGAATATGTAGATACACATCTTGAATTTCTACTGATATAAAAGTATTCCTCTTTTCTCAGGCAATAACCAACCTCCATAGAAAACAATGTCACTTGAAGATACTCGTTTAGGGATTTTAGGTCCAAGATAGGACAAATACCCCCGTTGGGGTTTAGCACTGTGAACAGGTTTGAATAGAATACTCAGAATCTGTCCTGCAGAGGGATGAGAGTAAGGCTCCCTGTGACAAGAGATGGCTCAGAGCGGTTTGCAGATCTGAATGTCCTTGAGAAGATTTTGGTTGGTTTGGGAGAAGAAAACAAGGAAGAGGTAGAGGTTTGACCTCTATTTTGTACCCCTTTGAAACCACTGATTGGACTCACACGTCTGGGACGTGTTTGACCCAGAAAAAAAGCAAACTGTTACAGATTTCCCCATATACCACTTCATTGTGAAGAGAGTTTTTTGGGGGTACTTGGTAGGTTTTGTGTTCCAAGTCTTGCGCCAAAAGGAAGGACTGAGATTTGGCTTGAACAATGAGGCACTCTTCTTTTTGAGGCGGTAGAAGCCCCCAAGGAAGGTGGTTTAGGAACATTCTATTGTGGAAGTACTATTCCTCCTGTGACATCTTTGATGAATTTGTCAAGTGCCTTACCAAATAGACATCCTCCTTCAATAAGCATACGAGTAAGGTGACGATTGCAAGCAACTTCAGTGATCAGTCTTTTAGCCACAGGATTCTGCACAAGTGGATATAAATAAAAGCCATTCTGGAAATCTGTGTTATGACTTGTTCCTTTATGCACCTCGTTTTAAAATCCCACCCATCTAGTGATGGAGCCCAGGGACGGAGACACATTTTATATGTGCCTAATTTAAAGTCCCACCCATTTTTTTATGACTTGTTCTAGGTCACATATGTCCTACACAAGGCCTGCAGGCTGAATCCAGCTCGCCAGGCCTTGTCATGTGGCCTTCACACCCAGTTTTGCAGCCAAATTGTGGAGGAACTCCATTCCGCCACCTTTGGCTCTCTCTCTTCACTCTCACTCCCCGATGTGGCCTCCTGTGTTTACAAGGGATAGCTTTGCTCTCAGTGGCTCCTGGATCTAACAGATCCCTGCAGGCACTCATGGCAGGGCACAGCGGGGACAGATCTCCAGAATCTAAAAAGAGAGAAAAACCTCCCTGCAAGGCCACTTACACAGGGAGGTACTAGAGACGAATACATAGGTAGTAGAGCCGCTTACACAGGGAGGTACTAGAGTCGGCCAGATAGAAGAGAGAGAGAGGTGCAAGGCTACTTATGGGAATGGGGGTGGATGGGTTTGAGGTTGCACACTGTGCATTGCGTACTCCTAAACCCTGCACTCTGTACACAGCACACCTCTGAACTCTGCACGTAATGTGCTCCTCAACCCTGCACTCTGAATGTAGCGCACCCTTAAATCCTGCACTCTGTATATAGAAGAACCTAAACTCTGCACTCTGTGCATAGCACACACCTAAACTCTGCACTCTGTGCATAGTGCACCCCTGAACCCTGCACTCTGTACATAATGCACTCCTGAACTCTGCAATCTGTACATACCGCACTTCTGAACCCTGCACTATGTATGTAATGCACTCCTGAACCTGCACTCTGTAGGTAAATCACTCCTGAACCCTGCACTCTGTACAGATACAAACGGCCCTTTGAGGGCATCTGTACCGCATTAAAATTGAGTTTGACACCTCTGTTCAACACAAAAAGTAAGGCAGAGGACAGTGTCTGCAAATGTTTCGCCAAGGTTCGATCCTGAAAGACAGGATCAGACTGGTTGCCCCAGTCTCAATTAGCTGTGGTCTGGGAAACAGAAATAACAGCAATAGCCAGTTGCAAACCTGGACCTGCTGGGTTAAAGAGAGTCTCAGTCAGCAGAATCTTTTTATCTCAAGTAAAGTTGTATTAAAAAAGTCATGGAAGCATTACAAAATCCAGAACATATGCACCACAGTAAAACATAGCATTTTGGAAATATAAAAGCATTAAATGACAGGGTATGATTGTCAACCCTCAAGAAACAGAGAACATGTACATGTTAAATAAGGTATATATACCCCATTGCCCATAAACACCATCATACCAGAAACATTATCTTCCCCAGCCAATTATCAGACGATCCATAATAAGGTCAATTGGTGCCAGGCCCGGTGTGTCCAACCAGGGAGCCCATAGCTTATCAAATTTACTGAAGCTACCTCTATGCTGAAAGATATATTTTTCCAGTTGAATGGTGTCTACCATTTGGGCTATCCATTCCTTCAGAGTGGGGGGGGGGGGGGTAAGTGGAAGTCCAGTGCTGTGGTATTAACTTGCAGGCCTGAAATGGCACCTTAGCTACTGTCTTCTTAGGGACACCATCAACTGGGAGATCACACAGAATTCCCAATAAGCATTGTTTTGGTTCCTCAGGTACTTGTCCTGGAACACCTGGTTAATAGTGGTGATAACACCCTTCCAATATCGGTGCAGCTTTGAAAAGGTCCACATAAGATGGATAAACTCCCCTTGGTCCCTGCTGCATCTAGTACATGTAGGGCTTTCCCTCATGCCCATGTAATTCAGCCTTGCTAGTGTGTAATGCACCCACAGAAGCAGATATAGCTGAGAGAGGCGTTGAGCCACATTCAGGGAGCATTGTTTGATCGCTAAGAGAGCCTCTTCCCATTGCTCCTCCTCAAATGCTCCTACGTCCCTTTCCCACCTAGATATCACACTAATGGGGAGATCTCATAGGAAGCTGTTAAATAACATAGGGTAGCATTGTTATATAAATCAGCATTTGTGTGACCACCTGAGACATATAATTGACAGCAGAATCTTTAAATGAAGAAACAATTTCTATAGGCACAGTAAGATGGAGGAGAATCAAGTGTGACAATGCTAAGGCTTTCCCACATCTACACAGGTACCAGTGCAGATGCACTGATTCTATGGCTGATTTAGAAGGAATTAAGAGTTCTTCGAAGAATCCGAAGACAAATAATAAACCAGTGAAGCAAATGATTTCTCCGGAGGGGAAAAGAGGTCCATTACCTTAGGACACTGGCAAAAAATTAGGTCTTACAGAGTGGGTTATGTATAGCGGTACATGTAGGGTGCGTGTCTAGAAAAGCTCTGCCATTGTACAATCACATGAAAGTATCAGCCTATGACCCAGAGTCTATTAATATCCAGCCTGTGTCCTGTACTGTGCAATTAAAATAACGCTTTGTAACTTCACACAATATAACACAATACAAAGAACCCACCATCAAAATAAGCATTTTGCTTCTTTTTTTTTGTGCTGACTGGTGTTCTCCTGTCTGTGGAGTATTAGCTGATATCCTATCAGTGTCAGTGTTTACCCGAGAATGTATAATATATACAAAAATAACAATGGATTAAAATATACACTGTATACTTAAAGCAAAGTCACTGTAAAAGCTGGTATCTAATGCTGCATACACATGGGAGGCACTTCAGGAAGTACAGGTCATGCACGGAAAACATAGTTAAATATAGCCTAGTATTATAATTTTAAATAGAACTTTTCACAGAACATTTAAATTGTCAGCTAAGATAAAAATGTAAAATTCTTGCCCTGCCATTTATTACGTAACAATGAATTACAAACTGTATAAGAGGCTAAAGATTATTGGAATTGTATTTTAGAATGTATTTTATGAATTTTTGGAATTTTATTATAATCTATTCAACATTGAAAGAAGAACAAATTATAATCACATATACAGATGTCTACCCTATCTGAACTTTACAAGACTTCACTGTGATATAACCGCATTGCAACTACATTTATAGAGTAATAAAACGTTTTATTACACTGATTTATATTTATCAGTGTTCTAGAAGTGCAAGGGTATCTCTGTGGTTCTAGCTTGTAAAAAAACTCTTGCGTAAGAGAGACCCTTAATAAATCACCATACCAGAAATGATCACTTAAGCATCCGAAAGTTGGATCTTTTGGACATCTGTTCTACACTCAGGCTCTGATCTTTTTTCTCCATGAAATATTAGGAATAATCAGCTAATCAGGTTCCACTTATACATATCCTGATATTTGTATACTGCACAGAGTGCATATGAGTACATATGAACAGTTTTGTTTGTATGCAAACAATGTGTAAATAGTATGTCCCTATGGGCAAATGTGGCCTAGGAGTTCACTGCTCATTAAATAAAACATAAGAAGCATCAGCGTATATACTCAAGAGATTATGAAAAAATTTGACGCAACCCTGAGTGATACCTGGTCAATGTATTGGTATAGCACAAAATTCCTTCAAACCACTGTAAACGTTATGTTCTGTTATAATGCATTTCAGTTATGAAAACAACTTTATTTGGGGTTGATTTACTAAAACCGGAGAGTGCAAGGTAGCCAATCCGCTTCTCACTTCAGCTTGTTCAATTAAGCTTTGACAAAAAAAAACTAGAAGCTGATTGGTTTCTATGCAGGGCTGCAACAGATTTTGCACTCTCCACTTGTAGGCCCCGTTCACATCTAGTGATTTGGGATCGTGGGCAGAATTGCTTTGATTCCAAATCGCACTGCAATGCTGGCAAAATGCAGTGCATGTGTTTGTGTGCCATTCATTTTTAATATCACGAAAACACTGTGAAGTTTTGCTGCAATTTGTGCACAATTTATCACGCGAAGACCCCTTTGAGGGTATGCCCATCAATACAATAAGAGCAAAGCCCAGCATCAAGGGTTGCCCTGTAAGCTTCTGTCTGTTACCATAAAAGACCAGAGCTACAGTGTATTCAAATCGTTTTCACTACAATGTAAACATTTTTCAAATTTGGCACTAAAACTTAACCAGAGTAGAGCTAAGCTTCAGGTGGATGACCTGGTGTTACCACAGGTCACACTGCCTTTTCTGCATAGAACCCTTGTATGGTACTCCGGTGATCCTTCTCTCCCTTTTTCTATAGGGGTTTGCTACAGAACAGTCAACAGTTGCTGTGTTCCACTTCTAGACATGCTTACACTTTATTCAACACCCTACTTTGTAAGTACTCCACAAGGTAATGCCCTCAGACATCGCTATGGTGGAGACCAGGTAAAAGGGAGCCATTGCAAAACCGCAGATGAACATTTTTGCTCTGCCAAAAGCCTGCACATCTGAGATTACGTGATTGAGTTGACACAAACACCAGTTTCTACATCCGATTCTAGCTCTATTTCAGGCATACCATAAGTGGCCTACCTGACAAAGGAAGACTTATCTGCATCTATGTCACAATTAATTGAACGAATAACAGCTTTAATACAGCCAGCATTGCCCAGGGCTCAAAAAGGCCATACTCCTACTCCCTTATCGTATGTCTACCCTAGACAAGGCAGACACAGAAAGGAATGAAGATCATATTTAGGCAATATAAATATATATTTTGGTACTGTCACCACAGAGTGGCACTGTGGACAGTACAATGAATGGTACACCATGCCACGTCCTAATTGGTTATACAGAAATAAAGAGTAGAAAAAAATGGACTTTGCAGGCATATTTTTCATTATTATATAAAAAGATATAGTTTACCTGCCTGCTTCACCTCAGTGACAAACTATATTATATTCTATACCCTATGTTTCTATATATATGTAAGTAGACAAATCATTGTAGGAATCTAGACTTGTTATAATTAGTAGTATGTCCTATGTCCTTATGTTCATGTCTCTTGTTTTTGACAATCTATATGTCAAAGAATGATCAATGTTCACTTGAACACAGACTCATTTTGTCTTTATTACTTTAATAGAGATAGCTCCAGAAGAAGCGCGTCCAGAGCACAAAACTGGTCGAGCAATTTGAGCATATTTTTGAATATATTTTCTGAGCATTGGAGTTGAAGTGACCTACTTTGGTTTGACCCTACCTAACCCTCTATATGCTACTATTTGATATAAGATGACATGATCGTGTATGCACATACACTGGTATTTCCCTTTTAAGGGTTTATTAGTCAATCCGTAGGAACTAGTCACAACTCACCAATCTGATTCGGTGAGGTTCAGTTTGAACCCAGGATCATATGGTTGGTCACTGAGACATGTTTTATACCACACTCACCTTGTATATGTTTTTTATCTTTGTGTAAGTCTTTTTTCATTAAAGTTTTGTCAACTACTAAAATTTATATTTTTTTATATAATGAAAAATATGCCTGCAAAGTCCATAATTAGGCAATATTGGAGGAAGCAGTGGGAGTTTCTTCTTTCCCAGACTGCCACATTTTTGAGAAGGGAACTTCACACAACATGCTTGCTATTGTTTAAATTGCTGCTGTCCGCAAAAGCCTTGACATGGTGCATATTATTTCTCCTCCATCTCCCTATGCCTCTTTTGGTTGAAAGATCAATTTAAATAAAATCGGCTTTCCAGCCTTCTCTTTGCTTGGAATACTAAGTTCTGGTCCCATAATTTCATGGATGGAAACTCATTGTCCAGCAATGTTTGCAATCCACATCCCAGGAGTGGACAACTGGAAAACAGACTATCTTAGCTGCCACCTCCTGGATCAAGGGGAATAGGCTCTTCACCCAGACATCTTTAATCTGATATTTCAGAAACGGGAAACTCCAGATGTAGACATCCTAGCCTCAAGATTTAATAACAAACTACCTATATTTGTAGCCAGGACCAATGATCCTCTAGTGCTGACCCTGGATACCTTGATAATTCCCTGGTCTCAATTCAGGTTAATCTACTCCTTCCCTCAAGTGGGAATTTAGCCTTACCTATTCAAGGATAGAGCAAGAGAAGAAAACGGTGATTCTCTGCACTAAACTGGCCCTGAAGAGCTTAGTACACAGATAAACTGAAACTTCTACTAGATGACTCCTGGCCTCTCCCCAACAGGCCAGATTTTTGTCTCAGGGCCCTCTTTTTCATACTGCTTCTCAGTGGTCTCTAGCCTTCATGCCATGGCTGTTGAAGTCTAGGTCCTAAAAGATATAGGGGTCTCTGAGTATGTTATTCCTACCTTGCTGAAAACAAGAAAAGCCACTTCCAGGAGGATCTACAATCGTATCTAGAAATCCTTCTTTGCCTGATGTGAACACAGACACTTCAATCCAAGAGTGCCTCACATTCTGGATATTCTTAAATAAGGTCTTCCCCAGAACTTGGCCTTAAAGTGATTGTAAAGTCTTGTTTTTTTTTGGTTAAAAATAACAAACATGTTATACTTAAAATTACCTGCTCTGTGAAATGGCTTTGCACAAAGCAGCCTGGATCCTCCTCTTCTCAAGTCCCACTTGTCCCTCCCTCCTGTTCAGTGCCTCCAAAGCAAGCAGCGTGCTATGGGGGCACCCAAGTCGAATCACAGATCTGTGTGTCCCTTCAGACACAGAAATGTGGCCTGGCACCACCCCTTTATCTTCTCTTAAGCTGACTGACAGCAGTGCGAGCCAATGGCGCCATGCTGCTGTCTCAGCCAATGAGGAGGGGAGATCCAGGCAGCTGAGACACTGCTACAACATCGCTGCATCTATATGAGGGGCTGAGGGGGGCTTCTGCACACAGATTTTTATCTTAATGCATAGAATGCATTAAGATAAAAACCTTCTGCCTTTACAATCACTTTAAACACTCTGAAAGGCAGGTTTCGGCCTGGTCTATTCTCCATGTGACCTCTGTTTTTTATTCAAGATATACCTCACATTAGGTCCCCCATTGCAGCACCCTGTGCTTCCATGAAATCTTAATTTGGTTCTCTCTGCCCTGTAGAAACCACCCTTTGAACCCACTGGGCATACTCCCTTTGATGACCTCTGTTTCAAAGTAGCTGTTTTTGTTGCTATCACATCTATCAGACGTGTCTCTGATTTGATGCCTCTCTCTCTTGTGAGGAGATGTTCCTCATACTTCACAAACACAAGGTTGTCTTATGCCCAAGAGCATCCAATGGAAATTACTTTCATTGCCTGGACATAGTTAGACACATTGCAGTCTACCTCAAAGCTACAGCTTCGGCCAGACAGACAGACTGCCTCTTTTCCTATCCTCAGGGCCTCACAAAAGAGACCCTGCTTCCAAGCCCACCATCGCCAGATGTATAAGAAATCCAATCGCTAGAATTTACACGCTCAAGAACAAATCTCTTTTTGGTAGTGTATTGCCAATACATACAATAAACATGTCAAATATGCAAATGAAGCACAAAAGTTAATAGTGCAAAAACGTAAACAAATTAAAAATAAACTGTATAAAAAAGTCCAGAAGTGTAAATATAGTCTCACAGTGTATATGATAAAGTGGAAAAATGGATTTGATACAGCAATGCCAATGATCATGAAGATTCTTCTCAAACGGTGCTCGAGTGACCAGCCACAAATACTGAGCAAACTCAAAACTCACCAGAGCAAACGGCTAACATTACAGCAGCATACGCACCTAAGCATGTATGGAAATCCCACAGGATTAAGTGCAGCAATTCACTTCCAATGGCACCTCCTGGTGTAATCCAGCTAAGGATAAATAAAGCTCGCTAAGAGCCCAAATAGATTTTCCACAGTGTAACAGATTTATTATCAAACGGATAAAACAGCATAAAATCTAGAACAGTAAAATCCAGCTAACTCACATGGAAAGCTGCTCTTGACCCAGGATCGCGCAGCGGCGGGATGCTGCTGCTGACTCACTCACAATGACAAGTGCATTTCGCAGCACAAAGTTTTATCTCATGCAGGAGAGCGCAGGGCAATAAAACACACTGAGGCAGAGCAGGAAGTGATATCATCCTGCACGGTACTCTGGGAAGTGACGTTCGTAAACTCAGAAGTCTGGTCTAAAAAGGGAGCCACTCACAGAAGCTTACTGTGGAGCTCTCCTGCAAGAGATAATGCTTTCTTTATCCTTGTGCTGGGAAAAGCACTTGTTAATGTGAGTAGGCATTACCTATGTTTTTAATGGGCAAGTTCTAAATAAAAAGATAAAAGGTTTTACGTAATAGAGGCATTTCTTTTTTTCTCTATGGAAACTCCTTATATGTGCATTGGTGAAAGAAGGTTTTGAAAAGCTTGAGCGTGGCCCTGGAAGGCATAACCCCCTGGGGAAACATATACTTTTAATGACCTACCATATCATAGGTGGTCATGGTGATCTGGTGAGTTCCCTGGAGGTGGAGAGTCATGGAATTTATTCATGGATGATAAGCACATGAAGAAAATGGCGTAATATTTCTGGAGGTGCACAGCAATGCACAGCATTGAACACTTTTTGATATATTTTGCATGAACACTTTATTTCTGCATGGACACTTTAATATGTTTGGTGTTTGAGGAAGATGCACATGTCAAGCGCTGTATATTGTGGTAATTAACATTTAAAGTTGTACTAAAGCTTAAAGGTTTTTTTACCTTAATGCATTCTCCCACTGCTGTCAATCAAATTCTGTGACGAGAGGGGGTGGGTAGAGCTGAGCCGTGCTGTTTGTGTCAATAGACGCAGACAGGGTAGCTCAAGAGCAAGCCCGCAGGAGTATCGAAGCACTCAGCATGGCGGAGGAGCCAGGAGCACTTGCAGACACCCCAGAAGAGGAGGACAGGGGCTGCTCTGTATAGCACCATTGCACAAAGCAGGTAAGTATGAAATAATGTTTTTTTTATTAAAAAATAAATAAATCTTTACATTCCCCTTAAATGTTAACATTTCTTATCTTATGTTCTCTATAAGAACAGCTTCAGTTTTTTAGGTCTGGCCCTCTTGAATTTTAGTGACAATGAGACCACTATTGTTGTTACAGAATTGGCAATACCAGTATTATTGTAGAACGGTGAGGTTTTAATCGGGTCACATTTTACAAGAAGAAATGTAGTTAAGTATTTTGCGTAAGTTGGACAGAGTAGCTGAATATCACTTGTATATTGTGCCGAATAGTTCTAATTTAAACTGGTTTTCACTAAAACATGTACTGTTTTACATTTAACTCTTCAGAAATGCCAAATGTGTTAACAAGGGATTGTATTTTAGAATACAAATGAGCACAGTCAATGTATGATTCTAACTGCGAGCATTTCTATAGACAAACAATTGAAGGAAACCAGGGTGGACACACAGAAAGTGCAATGGCTCATGGATGACTGGGTGGCTCAACACCCAAGGAACTGGGCAAACTTTCCATGCTAGGTAAAGCCCTTGATAAAACTGACACTCCTCATACAAAAGCAACATGAACAAAAGAAAAAAAAAAGTTTTTCTAGAATCTCTCTAGTATAAATCTCACTTTTCGAGTTCTAATAAAATTACAATATTAAAATATACTTGTTTGCAAGTAAATTATTGGGCCCTACCACCCCACCTGAAAAAATACTTTGATTTAAGCCCACACCAATGCATCCTCCAATGAAAAAAAAACAATGGCGGTTTTGTTGTTTTAAACACATTTATAGACCTCTCACAAAATAAGCTGTTTTACACTGAGTATCTGCTTATACACAATGAATGACTATGAATGGAAGCTTTTCATTGTGTACAATTGCCATATGATCTGCTGTGATTGGTCACAGCAATCACATAGTACTGGCAGTGGGCAGGTACACTAATCTGGCATCCGCTGTGTCTGCTGCACACAGCAGGTGACAAGTTGCGCCACAACATGGCCTGTGGGACACAATCTTTGGGGGGATGTCATATGAAGAGCCCCCGCCTGGCCAGTTAAAAGTGTAAATTCACCTCCAGCAACATTTTCCAAAAAGTCCCTAATGCAGTTCTAAATCTTCTGAATAGTGAACACCAGTGCTCCTCCTTATTCAAATGCTGAACCTCCTCCCATTACACATGCAGCTGTGGGAGGCCCCTGCCTGCAAAAAACATTGGCCCCTCAATCCTTCTTTGTCCTGCAGGTTGAAGGACAGCCACTACCGAGTGTTCAAACTGCATAGGTGCACAGTGCTCTCTCTCCTTCTTTAGCTGAGCTCAGTAGTGGTGCACCGGTCCATTCATCCTGTGTACAATTGTAGTGTCTAGCCTGTCCTGAAAATGGCAGGACGTAGGGTGGTCAAGGGGCCAGCGTTTTTTGTGGAGAGCCCTCCCCACAGCTGTGTTTGCAATGGAAGGAGGTGCAGTATGTACTATTCAGAAGAAATGGAACTGCATAGGGGGAATTTTAGAAAATGTATAATGAATATTTTACATTTTGTAAAGATTAAGACTAAAGATTAAAGTAGAACTATAGGCAAAACATTTTTTTTCCATTTTGGATAGAGCACAGGAGAGTTATAACCCCTGTCAGAATTTTTTTCGCCATCTGTGCCCCATTGCGGAGAATTACCTTCACTTCCTGTCCCATAGCCAAACAGGAAGTGAGAGGAAATCCCTGAAAATTAAAGGAATTCTTTGGGGACCCCCATGTCTCCAGAAATAGCGTCCCCATTGGAAGATTTCCCATCTATTACTTTTCTGGGGACAACCCAAAATTTGGGATTTTCTTTTTACTTTCACTTTCAACAATAACAGTAAACAGGACAAATTGAGAGGGGAAATCTCCTTAACCGGAACACAGACAGTAATACAAATTTACAGGTGTTCTAATCTCTCTCCATGCTATCCAAAACGAATAAAAGTTATACTTTAAGATAAAGATTAAGAAATACGATGCTGTCCAAGTAAAGTGGTCAGTGGTTCCCTTGAAAATCCTGGGCGATATGTATGACATTTGTTTTACAGTTTCAGTAATCATTTCTATATCAGTTAAAAAAGATGCTGTGACCAATATAAGTAAGATAAGACGTAGGTGTTAGCATTTGCAAAGTTAAAATGTGGGTTGTGTAATGGCTTGCTAATACAAAATAATGTTTACATTCTCCTCTACCAAAAAGCAAGAGAGAATGCTTTAATACAGTGGTTCTCAACTCCGGTCCTCGGGACCTCCCAACAGGCCAGGTTTGCAGGATAACTGAAAGACATCACAGGTGATATAATTTGCTGCTCAGTGATTGCAGTGTTCTAGTCTGCATCTCCCCAAGGTAATACTTAATACACTGTAAAGCTGCAAGGAAGCAGCCAGAGGAATGAATGTCACCACAGCTCAAGTAAAGTCCGTGAGGGAATAAACAAAGGTCCTAAGTCTGAGGCCACTGCAGCAGGAATCTGAGAGAGAGCAGAGGTTGCACCTGTCATCCAAGAGGTCAGACCTAAGGCCTAGGCTTGAACCCTGAGCAGCGGCATTGCAAGAGTTCAATGTCATTTATTTTCAGGTTAGAAGTGGTGGTGGAACCCCTGCAAGTATAATTGACAGTTTTGTTCAAACTCTTCTTTCGTTTTAAAACAAAAGTGGGCCGTCAAGCCCTGGAAATGCACTTCCTGGTTGGCATGGATTCCTGAAAGCTTCCCCAAGATCTCACTATATTAAAAATAGGGGTGAACACGATAATTTTGCTTTTCTAGGTCTGAAATTGTATTGTAGGGAAGATATTTAAGGATATGGTAGGGGACCAGGTACAATAGTATGCGATAAAAAATATATACGGTATATATTAGAAAAGATAACCAGCATGGATTTATGAAACTACAGATGTTGTTGTGTATACAGGTGTGGCTCTGCATGTAGAATATTTGCTAAACTAAGCTCCCCAGTTCCACGCAGTCACCTGATGTCTCAGTTTAAGGCAGAACTCTTTTTTTTCTAGTTGTATTGACTTTGTTAAAGTTTTTGTTATTGTTGTAGATCGGCGTAAATTTCCCTTAAAGGTCCTTTCACACCAGCAGAAGGGCTCCACTGCTCAGCGGGGATCCATCCCGCTGAGCCGGCGGATGACAGGACCGTCTCTGCACTCCGTGCAGAAATGGATCTGTCAGAGTTCCGCTCTCCTCTATGGGGGATCAGATGCGTGTTCATCCGATCCGTTCCGCCAGACGGATGGAAAATAGGGTTTCCATCCATCTGTGTTTAGCGGATCGTCACCGCTGACATCCGTCGCCCCATAGAGGAAAATGGAGCGTCCGTTCGGGTCCGCCTGAAAAACTGACAGGCGGACCTGAAGGGTACGCTCGTGTGAAAGGACCCTTACTTTCTTTGGCGATGACAACAAAGGGGTTGATTTACTAAAGACAAATTGACTCTGAACTTTGCAAGGACAGTTGTGCCGGAGCTTAGTAAATGAGGGAAGCTCCGCTGACCTTCCATCATCCAATCATGTGTAAACAAAAATGCTGCTTTTTATTTTCCTTACATGTGATTGGTTATTCTTTGCTTCATCTCCGTCACTAAATAATTAAATAAATAAAATATCAGTACAAGTGATATTACTTACTGTACCTTTAATGCAATGTTTCCTGGTTTAGCAGAAATCTTGCTTCTCCAATGCCCCCCCCCCCCCCCACCCTGCCACTGTAATCTTTTGGGGCGATAGGGGCTTAGTAAACTGTGCTGTGACAGGCACTCATCAAGTGTCCAACTATGCCCATCCTTTCCTCCAAGCACCTCCATTGAAAGAAATGGATACTACAACTTCTATGAATGAAATTCAAATTTAGCAGCAGGAAGAGGACAGGACAGCCCTGCAGTAAATATTTCTACTGAATCCAGATGCCTGTACATTGTAAAAACATATATTTTTACAATGCTGTAGAGAATTATTTTTAACCTCCTTGGCAGTAATCCCGAGTGTGGCTCGGGGTGAGTTTTCATTACCAAAAGCAGTAACCCTGAGCCACACTCGGAATCGCATCACAGGATCAGGGCAAAACTACTTACCTTGACCCCAGGATCCTGTGATGCCCCTCCGCTGTGTCCTCCAGCGGAATCTTTCACCCGATGCCTCTGGGTTGCGGGCTCCGTTCCCTGCGAGGGTCACGTCGCATGAGGGCGGAGCCTGGCGGCAAATTCAAAAAGTGAAACACATAGCACATACAGTACACTGTAATCTTACAGATTACATTACTGTATGAAATCATTTCACATCCCTTTTGTCCCTAGTGGTTTGCCCAGTGCCCTGCATGCACTTTTATATTATATATGTCCATCTTTCTGCCTGGAAACTTGAGAATGTCCATAGCAACCAAAAAGCGTCCCTTTACGTCAAAAGTGTTTTTTGATCAGCTAGAAAACACTGATAGTAAATAAGAATCACTTGCAGAATTGAGCGATACCGATTTGTTTTTTATTTGATTACATTATTGAATACATTTTATTATTATTATTTTTGATAATTATTTATAATCATTTATTATATTATAATTTATGATTTTGTTGTTTCAAACTTTATCATATCTGGGATGTCAACTAGACTTTTGTTTGGACAGATTTAAGTGAGTTATTCCTAAGAATTACAGGCCTACAATATATAACGCCAAATTTCTATGCGAAACAATGTACCGCTTTGAGACGCAAAAATCTGACATAATCATACCGCCAGGGAGGTTAACAAACCTTCAGCTTTTTAAAAGTGGGACTTTTATGAAAATGCAAGGTCTGTTTAACAGCTATTCCCCAACTCCCAAATAGAAACCGCTAGATTAAATTACAGAAAAAAAAAAAAAAACTTACACCCTGGATTCCTTTTGGAGAGATTCTGTGGAAGCTGAGCAGCCCAAATCTCCTGCACAGTACGGAAGTGCATTATCATGAGGTTTGAGATCCTCAACCTTTAAAGAGGAAGTAAACTCCCCTATTTTGTTTGTACCTATAGGCAAGTCTATAATAAGGCAAACCTATAGGTACTGTAAATATCTCCTAAACGTTGCGCCGTGTAGGAGATATTTACTGTATACACCGGCTATTACATCATTGCCGCATGCCCTCTGAAGAAACCGCCACCTGTGCTGTTTCTTCAAGGCCCGCAATGTGACCGGCGGCTCCCACATGCAATGACGGGAGTGATGTCATTGCGGCTCTGGTCAATCACGGCACCGGAGTCCGTAAACCCAAAAGGAACACCGGGAAAGAAGTCAGTGGTGTGCGGTCGCCGCTGCAGGGCTTTGTTCTAAGGTAAGTATTTCATAATGAGCTAGTATGCAATGCATACTAGCTCATTATGCCTTTGTCTTACAGGTTTTTTTTTTTTGTTTTTTTTTACATTGGGGTTTATAATTTCTTTAACTTATATGCACACTGTAGAAAACTGTAGCTGTAGAATGAGTTTTGCAGTTTTTTTGCAGTAGCGTTTTTCAGGGGTTTTATCACGCCTTCTTAGCTGTAACGTTTTTTAGCAAAACTATACTCCCACAAAAACACATCATGCTTTTAGGTGCACTCCTATTAAACTCTATTAGAACGCATATTTTCATGAAAGCACATCAAAGTCCTACATTATGCATCTTTGATGCGCGTTCATAAAATGTGCGTTCTAATACACATTGATGGCAGTGCACCTAAAACTGTGTGTAAAGCTTGTATAAAAATGCACTGCACAGATATGAACCTGGCCTAATGTTTAAATTCGAATGGCTCTCAGCTGAAAATACTAGTCATTTTTAAAAATAAGGCTCCTTCTAGTGCTGTGTTCACAAAGTGGACACAGTTAAGCCCTGTAAACACGGGCCGAATGTCTGCTACCATAACAATGGTATTCAACACCAAAGTACCGCCAATGGCGGGCAGTCCGGAAGTGGTTAAAAACGGCTCTCCATGTTATTCTATGGCCTCATGCACACACAGGCTTTTATGAGCTGTAAGTGGCATTAGCGTTTTCAAGCAGCAAAAAAAACCCAGGACCAGCGAGTTCTGGGTCGCGGCATTAGAGCTGTAAAAATGCCTGACGCTGGTAAAAGCTGCTAAATGCGGCTCAACGCCGGAGATAGCCGCGTTAAGCCTCATCAGGCTTCGGAGGCCACGTCCCCTTGTGACATCACCATCCTATCGTGCACTCCAGATGATGTCGCCGGGTGGCCCCGCCCCATGGCTATATAAGTATTGGCACACGGCGGACCCAGCATTACACCGGGAGAGCGCATTGAGACAACATCGGAGGAAGAACAGAGGGAGAAGACAGCAGAGAGAGGCGAAGAACCGGAGAGGGGGAGAAGAACCGGAGGATGAAGACATCGCCGGAGTGTGAAGAAATTGGAAGAGATACTGGAGCTGCCCTTAATAATTTGCTTTAAAAACCTGTGTACTGTTTTCATTCTTGACACTTTTTTTTGGGTGAATGGGTAGGGGTACTCTACATACTCATTCACATAGGGTGGGGGGCTGGGGGGCGCCCCGCCCACATACCCCGACAACCATCGGCCAGGGTTGTTGGGGAGAAGCCCTTGTCCCCATCAACATGTGGACAAGGTGCTTTGGGGTGGGGGGAGCACAGGCATCCACCCCCCTATGTTGAGGGCATGTGGCCTGGTATGGTCCAGAAGGGGGGGGGGCGCTCGCTCGGATAAGGTTCTGGTATTGATCTTGGGGGACGAACCCATGCTATTTTTATTGGCGTGGGGGTTCCCCTTAAAATGCATACCAGACCGAAGGGTCTGGTATTGTTTTGGGGGGAACCCAACACCAGTTTTTTTTTTTCATTTTGGATCCTCAGCACACAAGCTGCGCCGCAAGTCGGATCATCATGATCCTACTTCTGGTGCGACTTTGGGGAACCATTGACTTTGAATAAAGACAGAGAAACGCTCCTAAAAGCTAGCACGACTAAACGTGCATTAACGCCAATGCAAAAAGCTACTAAAAGCGCATTTTTACAGCCACTTTCTCCTGGCGTTGGCTGTGCAGCTCATTTTTTCTAACGCCCCGTGTGCATGAGGCCTTTTGTGTATCCAGGTTTACACTGAGATTTTTGAAACATGCAAAGATAAAATAGTAAGACCATCATTGATGCAGATATACTGTTGACAAATAGGTCTGTTGCATCAAACAGTATACAAACATTTGCACAAAAGTGGACATCTTTATGGCAGGAAACATGATGCATTGTTTAAATCTGTATCAATAAAACTCTGGCTCACTCTATTAAAGGGGCAGGCCAGGAACTGTCAGGTCAGGATTAAGGTAGCCTCTATTTGACTTGCTGCAGCTTCTTATGCACACCGTAAGAAGCTCACAGTATGCAGTGAATTTAGAGTAAGCATTTTCAGTATAGTGGAGGTACCCGCACAACTCTGCAAAACTGAAGGTAAAGTTGGAGCTAAGACTTAAACACATCGCAGTGGTTTAGCTCTGCTGCATAGTGGCAGGAGACTTGTTACTATGACTGTGGGCTGCTTTACTATCTCTATCAAAAGATAAGTCTCTTCCTACTTTCTAGACTGCTTGTTGTACAAACATTTTTCCATAGGCGTGCGCAGCCTATTACATTAGGATGTGCACCCCAAAGCTCAAACACACATGCCTTTTTCTGCAGCCTCAGCTGCACTAGACAGTGACTGAATGGGAAGTGCTCTGTGCTGAACAGCTTCCTGTTCGTTCACAAACTGAAGCATAATAGACACAGTTTGCTATGCTTCAGTTATGAATGAACACGGCGAGTGATTGTGTTCACTGTGTTCATTTAGAAAAGAAGGGGCCAGTAAATGACTTATTGACTAGCGCTCTCCATCCATCCGCAGCAGCCGAGGGAAGAGGAGGGAGGCCAGCAGTACTGTGGGGGGAAGCCTTGGCAGTAGGGGTGCTTAGGGAGTGCCCAGGCACACCTGGCACCTCCCCTGCGTACGCCTATGATTTTTTTCTAGGGTTCAGATGTGCTTTAAAGCGATTGTGAACGATCACCTTGTAAAGCAACCCATTCCGTTTAAAGCGGTTGTAAACCCATTTAATCAAGTTTCTGTAAAATTAATCATTGCAGCCTAATGTCCTGTTTGCGCTGTGTGTATGGCTTCCTACCTGTTTGCTTTCTGTGCAATCCTTTGTTTTGTTTCCAATGATGTCGCCAGCGCATGCGTGGTTGGTCTTATTTTTCCGGCAAGCTTTTCATGCCGGAAAATTGCTGTGTACATGCCGGGGCTGCGTCATTTCCTTTGGCTGACGTCAGCCCTGAGATCCCGCGACACTCCCCTGTTGATCCCCAAGCTGATCCTTAACCCCATGTGACTCGCTACGTCACAGGGATCGGAGCGCAGAGCCGAAGACAGAGCCTGTCTATCTGAAATGAAAACGAGGCTTGGCATCAGGAACGAATGCGCACACGCGGGATTATGGCCACAGAGGAAGAGTGAGGGCGGAAATCAAATACTACTGAGACGCAGAAGACAGCAGTTATAATGGCAGCGGCTTCATACAAGCAGAGGTGATCAGAAAAAGTTCATTATATCAAGTAAGAACGATCTATTTGCATACTGTATGCAGCGCATAGCTACTAAACAGCAACATAAAACTGCATATTGCTGATTTGGGATAACATTGTCTGAGTTTACTACTGCTTTAAAATTGAAATGAAAGGCAAACATTTGTGTATAGATATATATATATATATATATATATATAAAAAAGTATATATATATTATAAATACCTTTTTTCCCTTTTCTATAAGTGATCACATTCCCCCTGTTCTCAGCTACATAAGAGCTAGGGGGAGGAGAAGCAACAGCATACTGAATGCCTGTGCAGGAGGGGGTGTCAGGACAAGTCTGATCTTTGGAGAAAAGCAGCCTGAGGTCCCAGCACAGCTAGGGAACTGACCATGATGAGCTCTCCTGCCTAGTGTGGTCAGTTAACAGGAGAGCAGAGGGACTGGCAGGGACCAGGTATTTTACACAAGGGAAGCAATACAAAGAGAACAGGATACTTTCTCATACAAGTACATATTACAGCTGGGACATATCAGGAATTTGAAATGCGGGGGTAACAAACACTTTAAATCAAAGACATTGCTTTGCCTTGCATGGGTAAGCACAGGTTTGCTTTAACTCCTAGTGGAGCAAATATGTTACTCTACCTAAACCAAGGAAAGGTTAGGTTAATTTTAAACCGTAGCCTAACCTGAGTAAAAATCTTCTAACCTACGAATTGGCCCACTTACAAATTGAAACCACACCACAAGTAAAAAAGAGCGACCATGTGAGATCTGTAAACAAATCAAGTTCTTCACTTCTGGATGCAAAGAACTATTCAAAGTCCTGTTTGCATTTTATCTGTACAAATATGAAATGTGAAACAGGTATGACTGCAATTATCTTGTTCTGCTATATGTCAAAACTGGATATACTGGGCAGCACTAGGCATTCTGCAGGTCTGTCAATGGAAGGAAGCGAACCAATCACTTTACTCTGTACTACATGCTCAGCAGAGGCTCGCTATCAAGCAAAGTAAACAGTCTGACCATATTCAATAGAAGTCTTAAAAGCACTTCAGTTCTTCCCAGTTACCCATTCCAATTAATGCATGCTTTTAAAAGAATATAGTAAAAATAGAAGAATTACAGGAAACAAATAAGGAACACATTGCTATAACTCAGAAACACTAGTTATTGTATTATCTCCATTGACAACTTTGTAGGCTAAAGCTGTATTATCCTGTAGTCTGTGTGCAGCTCTAATACACTTAAGGGCCAGTACATACCATAGAAATGCAGTCAAGATGTGTTTCGGATGCTTTTCTGCATGCACGTTTTTGACGCGTTCTTGATGCAGTCCAGTGCGTTCTTTCCCTCTTTTTTTCTTAGTGCTAGTTCACACCAGATGCAGTTTTGTGCGCTTTTTTCTGCACTAAAATGCATGCACAGTGTTTTCCATGTATTCCAATGGCTCTAGTTCACACCAGTGCAGTCAGTTTCCGGTTCAGAAAAAATGTAGAGCATGCTGCATTTTTTTCTGCACAGAACTGTACTGGAACATAGCAAATTGTATCAAAAACGCACTGGAACTGTGTGTGGTATGAACACAATTTGCTATGTTCCAGTACAGTTCTGTGCAGAAAAAATGCAGCATGCGCTACTTTTTTTTCTGCAACTGGAAAGCCCTGAAACTGACTGCACTGGTGTGAACTATGCCATTGAAAACCATACAACCTACTTTCCATGCGTTTAATTATGCAGAAAAGAAAACGCACTGGACTGCATGTGGTGTGAACTGGCCCTTAATGGATTATAGCTTGCTCTTCTGCATTCTGTAGATAATTATACAATTAACAGGCTCTATGAGTGAAAAACTAGTTTTCAGAAACACTTGGCCAGCTGTATATGTACCTACAAAAATATTAACGGATGTGAAGCAAAAAAAGTAAAACTAGGTGAAGGGAACAACATGAGTTCTGCAGATGTACAAACATGCCTTGGGATGTGTGGAATTATACTGGTCATTTAAAAATTCCTTGGATGCCACTACTGTTGTAAGACCTGCTAAGTATGACCTATTGACATGGCAGGGTCACGAAATATTTGCGACACTGTGTTCATTTTGCATCTAAACCTAAGAGGTTAAAAAAAGAAAATAAGGAACTGAAATAAAAAGCAAACCAGAATGTACTTGAAATACAGACTTGTCACTTCAAAGTAAACCAGTCACAAACTGCCGATGCAGATGTAGCCAAATGATTAGCAGATCAAGAGATATAAGCACCTGCCATTATATTTGGGTTTATTCACACCATAGTATATGTGTATCGGGCACATGCTGACCTACATTTTTAACCTGCACTGCATTGAGCTGCAATGTGTTTTTGACATGCACTGCAGTGGTTTTTATTTTTTAAACCCTCTTTTTGCCCCATTTGTCCCAAGTCCCATTTTGAAGCTCCTGGTGTAAACATGCCCTTTAAGGCACAGTCCATCATAAATACACCCACATTAATGGAAGAAAGAAAATGTGCATTATTATTTTTTCCAGATAAAAGGTGCAGCGCTAAATACTGTGACAATGGTTATATGTCCATATGAAATTTAATCATCAATCTTGCATGAGAAGATAGGACCCAGCAGCCGTGAAGGAAATAGCAATAAATCGTGACAGTCACCACTATATGCACACCAATCTTACCCTCACTCACGCGATCCTCTGGATAAGAGAGGTCAATCGCACTTCATTTACAATAAGTAGCCCAGCAAATACTCCTTCCTCCTTGACAGCTTCCCGTGTTCAGCCACAGGGGGATGCAGTGCCTCAGACAGTTCCAGTCACAAGCGGAGATGGTGCCACCAGTCAGCTGAAGAGGAGAATAAAGAGGCCAATGGAGCCAAACAACAAGCCCTGAACATCCTCAATGACGCTCTGAGGAAGAAGGCCAGCCTGCTGGTAGATAATCCAGAAGAGTTTGGTGACGAGAAGGAGTTCAAATCCTCTGCATTAATCAGCACGGATCTGGTGAAGGAACTGATCAGTCATCTGTGTCTACCATTTTGGAAGCAGCATGTGTGCTCCCACAGCACAGGACTTGCTATGGAGGCAGGGGTGTAACTACAGGGGTTGCAATTGCAACTGGGCCCCGTGCTCCATGGGGCCTGCGTGCCTCCCTTGTACAACCTGGATAGGAGGAATGGCGGGGGCAGCGTTTAGAGGAACCAATCTCCCCCATTTTCCAAATGCAGGAGATTGGTTCCTCTATATGCCCCCCGCCACCCCTCTTATCCAGTTTACTTGTCTTCTGCTGTTCCCAGGGTCCCTGTGTCCCCCCACAGAGCTGCTGTCTTCCCCCCTCCTCTCTCCTGCCAGCTGATGTAGAAGGTGTGTCATGATGGAGAGATGGGGACGAGTAGGTAAATTTGTCAATTACCAGCTCCTTCCTTTTCTGAATGGACAGAGTCAGTTATTTTTACCAATTGGTTCATTCATAACTGAAGCATAGTAAACTGTTTTCACTATACTTCCATTTCTGAATGAATGGGAGGCACAGTACACAACTATTCGTTTATTCGGTGGGACCGTGATAAAGGGACCCGCAACGGGAGTAAAGGGCCACAGGATCAGTGGGAAGAGGCAAAGGCCCTGGTCAGGGGGGCCCTTCATAATTTCTTGCACCGGGGCCCTGAAGGTTCTAGTTACGCCTCTGTATGGAGACACACACAGGAGAGGAGGAGCAGAGAGTGCCGGTGAGGGACTCCGGAACAGGGGGTAAATCGACCATTATGACAATACCTTTGCACGGGGCAGGTAAGTGTGGCATCTTTTTTTTGTTTTTAGGCCTCATACACACAGTGTTTTTTTACCACTGCATTTTTTAGCGTTTTTTTCAGCTTTCCATGTTATTCAATGGCCCCATAAAAACGCTGACGTTTTTGAGCTGTAGATAGCGTTGGCTTTCTTAAGCTGTGAATCGAACACAGGACCCACGCGTTCTGAGGCTGTAGCGTTTTGGCGTTTTTGACGCTGAGCCGGCAAAACGCTCACTAGCTCACACTGACGCTGTAGCGACGTTAACCGGCGGTTTTAGCGCCAGCGCTTTCACGTTAAAAAATAGCAGAGGAATTTTTTTTTTAAACAAAACGCCTATTGACGCTGACACTCACTGACGCTAACGCTCATTAACACCGATGCAAAAAAAAAAAGTTTTGCTATTACGCCCGTGTGTATGAGGCCTAATAAGAAAAATGTAAAAGGACAACTGTACTTTTATTACCTTTATTACAAGTCATATACTTATTGTCCTTGCTCATCAGAGCATTTATTGCATGGGCCACACTAAGCTGAACAGACACAACTTCCAGAGTTTTTATAAGACAAGCCCTACTTTTCCCTTACAAGTGGACTGAAATCTCCATTCATTCCTCCAGAAAGGCCACCTGCCACTGAGACAAAAAGATAGAGGCCTTTTTTTTTTTTAAACAAGAAGCTTCACTTTAAGGTTAATGCAAATGATTCCCTTATGATCCAGTGGCCAGCCATGCACCGAGATTCACTATACAGTATAACGGATACTGCCTATAATTGTGGAGCCATTTCTTTCAGCTTTCACCAATACATGCTAGCGAGTTTGCAGTTGATGCATGCAAGTTGGACTAAATGAAAGTTATATTATTTTGTACAATAAATACATTGATCTGGGTGCACACTCGGACAATGCGACATAAAAGAATCATCTGCATAGCTTGTCACCGGCCATCTGTAATGCAAGTAATGACTAATAAATATACTCTGTTTTAAGATGCAAACACTGAACAATACTTTGTTTCATTTTAGGTTCTATATAGTCTCCTTAGGGCCGGTTCACACCTAGGTGGCTTGCGATCCGACTTTTATCGATTCAAGTCGCTTGACATGAGAAATCCCATTGAAATTAATGGGAGCTGCCTTAATATACGCTACTCAAGTCGCTCCGACTTCAAGGCGACTTCTGAAAAGGTTCCTGTACTACTTCAACGCGGCTTTTGAGCAATTTGGCAATTTGAGCCCATAGAATTCAATGGAAGTCGCTTCCAAGTTGGATCATCGTCTATAAAGAAGAGACTTTACAGGAAAAAGAAAATAATTTTTTAAGTCAACCCCCCTCCCTCTCTTCCCTGATTGGCCACAGGCAAAGTCGCTTGGCATTGAGGTCTCTTCTGGTCGCGTTGTAAGTCACCCAGAGTCCCGCTGAAGTCGCCTTGAAGTCACGTTCAAATCGCCTAGCAAAGTCGCCTCTGAAGTCGGATCGCCTAGGTGTGAACCGGCCCTTACAGGCCCATTCACACCAGAAACTGCACATTTTTTAACTGCTTGTTTACATGCATTTGAAGCGTGTCTGAAGCCCGCTTGACACCTACTTGAATGTATTTTGCGCTGCATTTAACACTGCATTTGCATTTCTATACATTTTTGGGCTTGGCTTTCTTGGCTTAAAGGGGTGCAGTGCGGTGCATTTAAAGCACGTTTGTAGAGCCTTCCCTGCATTTGCGTTGCAGAAAAATGCAGCATGCTCTACTTTTTTTTTTAAGTGCGCTGAACTGCACTGCAATGATGTGAACTATGCCCATAGGATTACCTTGATTTTGGCCTGTCTATACAGTTAAAGCCGAGTTCCACCCATGTAAAAGTCAGCAGCTACAAAAAGTATAGCTGCTGACTTTTATTAATCAGACACTCACCTGTCCCTTGCTCCAGCGATGTGGTCGCCCGAGGGCTCGCTCCTCTCCCCCTCCTCTCACAGGTGTGGGCATCCGGCTTTGGGCATGCACTGTGCAT
>BLSH010469145.1:733132-758152 GCA_018402905.1 Glandirana rugosa
ACAAAGGTAGTCGACAGCCAACGACGGCGGTGGTAACAACCATTCCCTTGTGCCGTCACATCACAATGTCGAAGTGCGACCCTTGAGATGGCGCGTAACGCGATCTGAGACGAGGAGAGAGGATGACCGGGCCACCACCCTCCTCCTCCCTCGGCTCGACAACCGTATTAAGCGGTGCCGGACCTGAGGGCTTTTACCCCTGTCCTATGGACCTCCTTAGTCTACTCACCTACAAGGTTAACACCCACCTTGAGGCGAAATTACACTCCAACACTCTCACCATTTGTTTATGTCTAAATCTTATGAAACAATTAGGATTTCCCTTTCTTAATAATTTCCCTTTAGGATTAACAAAGTATTCTAAATCTGTATTTGTTTACCACTCTCACAACCTCACATTAAAGCGGAGTTCCACCCACAATTGGAACATCCACTCATCTGATTCCTCCAGGTATCCTGTCCCCATTTTCGGGAGTCCAGGCCGTGGCGAATTATGCCAACAGCTCGGCTCCCTCCTCCTCCCACCACCGGGCCAGTAGGAGAGAGGAGCAGAGTCTAGCGCAATGCGCGGTAGAGTTCCCAGCGTGAAGCTGTAACACTACACTGCCGTGTTCCCTTACCAACAATGGTGGCGGCAGCAACCGACAGCTGATGGAAACATCGGCTGCGGTGCCGACATCGCTGGATTCCTGGACAAGTAAGTGTCCTATTATTAAAAGTCAATAGCTACAGTATGTGTAGCTGCTGGCTTTTAATTTTTGCAGGGATGGGCGGACCTCCGCTTTAATTACTGCATTGTCCTTCCAACTTATTTATCTAGTCATTTTCACCTATAATTAATTGTGCCCTGTTGTACTGCTTATGTTTAAAGTGGTTGTCAACTCAGTGCAACCACTTTAACCCACAGATAAACCTATCATAAGGCTTACTTGTAGGTCCCGGGAATATCTCCTAAACTTGCTCGGTTTAGGAGATATTCCCTGTATCTGCATGTGGCAACATCATTGGCACATGCGCACTGAAGAATCGGCCCCGGAATGGCCCAGGGTGCCGTTTCTTCTGTAAATGTGCTGTAACTGACGGCTCCCATGTGAATGCGCGGAAGTAACGTCAGCGCGGCTCTGCCAATCACAGCACTGGAGTGGCCGGAGCCACGGACCCGGAAGCAGCATGTTGCCGGTCACAGCAGTGTGCCGAGACTGCTGCAACAGCTTTGTTCTAAGGTAAATATTTCATGATGAACTAGTATGCAATGCATACTAGCTCATTATGCCTTTGTTTTGCAGGTTTGTTTTTTTTGGGGGGGGGGGGGGGGGGACAACCACTTTCAGGCTCCATGCACACTGGATGCTCTCTGGGCGGCGAATATAATGGCAGGAGACGCTGCTTAGAAAACATGCTTTTAGCAGCGTCTGCGTTTATGAGCATTTTTTTTTTACTTCATCAGCTTCCATTGACTACAAAAAGCGCTGGACGCTGATAAATGGCTATTTAGCGGCGTTTGTGAGAGTTTAGTGGCGCCCATTGTTTTTTGTGGTCAGAAGAATGACTCCTCAACACAAAGATTTTTCTTGGAACCCAGTTAACCAAACTAGTGTTCCCAGCCCATTGCACAACCTTTCTTTCTTTTTTAATTTTCGGAACCATCCGAAGGGTTAAACATCAGGAGGGAGATGAACGGATCATCAGCGCTCCTCCCTCCCCCCAGCCCATATAAGCTGCCTCACTTCAGTATGCAGCACTCACGGCCTGAAGAAGGGGTAGAGCCCCGTAAACGCGTCGCCGTTGCTGTGGTCACCTCTCCTGCACGCACTGGCACCGGTCGGATCGGATTGCTGCGGACCACTGTCTCCTAGAGAAGGTTTCCCCGGGACTCACTGAAGGACCCTCCTCCCCCAGTACAGCTGAACCCGCACTCCCCACCACCCCAGCCCAGCAGGACCACCACAGGACTCCAGCAAAGAAGCCAGAAGTGGCTGACACTGCAAAGCACAGCACCCTACTACTTCTGTGAGTAGTTACTTGTTATTTAATAAAATCCTGGTTTTTACTGTTACTCTTGCCAATTCAGGGCGTTCAGATAACAACCCATACACGCCACTGCTGTTAAACGACAAAAAAGGTCCATGTGTACATGGACACATAGGATAACATAAAGGGGCGTTTAATGGCTGTTAAAAAAAATGCCCAAATGACCATAAACGGTTGTTTATCAGCTTCAGTGTGCATGGAGCCTAAAAGCAATACAAACTATGAAAACAGAAAATATTACCTAATCCAGAGATAACTGCAATTGTAAAATATTGCACATACTCCAAAGTAGTTACTAATTTAATACATGATATACTGCCAATGACTAGATGAACAGAAAAAGAGACACATTGTGTCCTGGCCCATTCTCCTCCCTTTTCCCACACTTGTTTCCTTTCTTTATCTGCAGGCCACAGAGACATAGCTTTCTTTAACCCATTCAGAGGGATGTTCACTTTAGCATGACATGCCCTTTATAAATGATTAGGAATTCTGAATCATACCAGTCTGACGCATTGAAGTTACCAAACACATATTTAAAAAGGAAAACACCACCACTGACGTGTAACAAACGACACAGAAACAGAACTCTTCATATACTGTACATTAGTGGGCACATCTACCGCATAAAGGCAACTCAATTGTATAGTTTTTATTTGTAAGACTGTCTAGATCAGCCTTTCTCAACCTTTTCAACACCGAGGAACCCTTGAAATAATTCTCCGGTCTCAGGGAACCCCTGTTAAAAATTAAAAATCTACAACTCATGATACATTAGTGTGATGGTCACTGGGAAGAATGCTCCTACACTTGTGGTCATTGGGAAGAATTACTCCTTACAGATAGCTCAAAAGATCAAAGGTATAATTGGGAATTTATCTGAGAGGAATTGACCATTGCTCATGGAACCCCTTGCAACCTCTGGAGGAACCCTAGGCTTCCACGGAACCCTGGTTGAGAAACCCTGCTCTAGATGTTTAAATATAACCTTTAAATCAGGGGTGTCCAACATTTTGACCTTCCTGGGCCATATCGGAAGAAGAGGAATTGTCTTGGGCCACACATAAATATACACTAACCATAAGGATAGCTCCTTGGAAAAGAAGGGTAGCTAATGAGCAGAAAAAGGCAAACCGGGCACATCACAAGTTAACGAAAACTTTTTTTTTTGTATTTTGTTTTTATTATAAAAGTAAAAAAAGGTGACATAAAACGGGTGCGATATTTGACTGTTTTTGATAAACTAACACATCGATATCTGGTCCGGTGGACGTGGTAGCAATTCTCAATTAATTCTCAAGGTCCTCATCAGATATTTTGGAACTCATTTTACCCTTCCTGTGCTACATCCTTAAAAATAGTTACTCAAAAATAAAAGTGCTACTGAAAACTGATGACAATAAGGCGTCATTGTGAAGTGTGGGAAGATAACACTTAGAAAAGTCCCTTAAAGAGACACTGTGACATTTTTCTTTGGTCACATGAGTTTGCTAAGTGTAAACACATTTTTACAATTAATCCCCCCCCCCCCCCAAAATAAAAAAAAATAATCTACATTTTTAAAGGATAAGTATGGTCAAAGCATTTTGGGCTGTGCTTCTATGGATCAGAGGAGTGCAGTCCGTTCTGCACTTTTATGACCCATTTTCAGCCTACAGTAGGCTAAATAAAGCCTGCTGTCGGGTGACATTGCATAGCCGGTTCAGGCATAGCAAAAATCCTGACTTTACAGGTGGGATCCACCCATAAGCCTGGACCGGCAGCTGATCCGCTGAGAGCCTAAGCCAGCCGCTTCCTCCCCTTCACAGCCCAGAGCTCCAGTGATCGCTGGAGGGGCAGAGCAGAGAACCGGTGACTGACAGTCCCCAGCTCTCTGTAAGTTGCAGACCGAGAACTGAGCGATCAGCGGTGTTTGATCGCTCCGTTGTCGGGCTGGAGTCGGCGGGGGACAGATGCATCCAAGGTGAGTATAATTTTGTTTTGTTATTTCAGGAATCCCATACTTCTTTTTAAGACCCCTTTCACACCAGGGCTGCCCGAGTGTTAGTCGAGTGTTACCGCTCGTTATAGCGGCGCCATTCGGGCAGCAGCGGAGCGCTTTTAACCCCCCCCCCACAAGGGCTTAAAAAGGGGTTAAAAGTGCCGTGAACTCCGCTTCGGGAGCACTATCCCATTGTTTTCAATGGGCAGGGGAGGTAGAGGAGCGGTGAATACACCGCCCCAAAGATGTGGCTTGCAGGACTTTTTTTACCGTCCTGCAAGCACACCGCCCCAGTGTGAAAGCACTTGGGCTTTTACACTAGGGTGTATTGGGGGGATTTTTTCAGGCGCTTTTCGGTCGCTATTTTTAGTGCAAAAGCGCTTGAAAAACATTCTGGTGTCAAAGGAGTGTAAGTAAATTACATCAAGCTATGAGTAAGCACCTACTGTAGGGTGCGAAATGCGTCAGCTGGACCTTTCGTTCGTTGTCTATATCACCCTTTGATGCAATAAATCGTTTTTGAAAATTGGATCGTTTGAGTGCGGCTACTTCCAACCTTGTTGCTGTTACTACTTGATTACTTCATCAGCCTGCACCTGCCCTTGTGAGTCAGCACACCAGATCCACACAAGCTGTGTTACCCTCTGAGCGGTGAGCCTGCACTAAGTAAATTTATGATTTTGTCGGGCCACATTCATAGCCATCTTGGGCCGCAGGTTGGAGGCCCCTGCTTTAAACAAACGTGTCAATTTCTGAAGCTCGGGGCTGCTTATATGTGCAAATAGCCGATCTCCGACAGAAAATCATTTTTGTCTGCTCCCAGCCTTATTTTAGTTCACATTTTCCAGGGAACATCGGTATCAAAGCCTGAGAAGTAATGTTTTTCATATTTAACACTTTTTTATGAAAAGGTGTCAGGTGCTTTACAATGAAATGTAACATGTGGTAACAGAGGTGCATCATATATCATTGGATGTCTTCTAAGTCCTTGCTTGTCACTGCCAGTGATAGCTAGGGCATGCTGAGAAGAAGGTGTGCTTATCAAAATTCTTATAACTGAACAAATTTCTTCAAAACATGGCTTTGGACCAGCTTTGTTAAAGCTCTCTGAACGGCAGTCAAACCTCCTGTCACTAAATAAAATGGTTAGCTTACAGTCCTGTTTACACTTTGCTTTTGCTTGGTGCTTTGATGAGGCTTTGGTGGGGCTTTGATGAGGCTTTGAGGGGCTTTGATGAGGCTTTGTTGAGGCTTTGAGGGGCTTCGAAGAGACTTCAGTGGGGCTTCGATGAGACTTTGAGGGGCTTCGATGAGGCTTCAATGAGGATTTGAGGGGCTTCGATGAGGCTTCGGTGGGGATTCGATGAGGCTTCAGTGGGGCTTCGATGAGGCTTCAGCAGGGCTTCGATGAGGCTTTGGTAGGGCTTCGATGAGGCTTCAGTGGGGTTCGATGAGGCTTTAGTGGGGCTTTGATGAGGCTTTGTGGGGCTTCGATGATGCTTCAGTGGAGCTTCAATGAGGCTTTGAGGGGCTTCGGTGGGGCTTCGATGAGGCTTCAGTGGGGCTTCGATGAGGCTTCAGTGGGGCTTCGATGAGGCTTAAGTGGGGCTTCGATGAGGCTTTGTGGGGCTTTGATGAGGCTTCGGTGGGGCGTCGATGAGGCTTTGAGGGGCTTCGATGAGGCTTTGAGGGGCTTCGATGAGGCTTTGAGGGGCTTCAATTAGGCTTCGTGGGCCTTTTATGAGGCTTTGTGGGGCTTTGATGAGGATTCGGTGGAGCTTCAGTGGGGCTTCAACCGAATTTTGCCAAAGACTTCTGTGAAGGCTTCGAAGATGCTTTGAAGCACCACCAAAGCTACATGGGGTATCATTTTTGAAGCGAAGAGCGAAGCCAAAGCAAAGCAAAGCAAAAGCAAGTGTAAACAGGACTGCAAGCTAACCATTTTATTTAGTGACAGGAGCCTTCACAAAGCATGCCCAAAGCCTTGTTGAAGAAAGTGTAAACTAGCCGTTAATGTGCTTTGAAGCCGAAGCAAGTGTAAATGAGCCCTAATGTACACATGTACAAACATTTTTTTTTTCTAGAATATATCACTAATTAATTATTTTATTATATCACTAGTCAGAATTCTACTTAAATATTGGGTGTCACTTATTGGCAAGTCTTAAATAAGAACTGTCTGTTCTGCTCCTCAGAAACCAATCAACTTTAAATGTCCACTTCCCAGCCATTATATTTATTATAATACTTGGGGGTCATTATATACAGATAAATAAACATTGATAAAAAAAAAGTTTACTATTCTAACAATACAGGAAACAAAGCAAAACAGGAGCCCTACGACAGTATAACTTTACAGAAACTGTACTGCACATCCTGCACAGCATACCTTAGAAACCACAAATATGACTATGGCAAGAAGAATTCAAATCAATCACCATCCTATGAAAAATGGTTCAGGTGTCATCATACCAATCAATTTTTACAACACCCTTAGTTAGTGGAAAAAAAAATCAACCCATTAATTCTAAATCCAAATGCAGAATATATAATAGGGATTCCACATCTCACAGCTCAATGGCAAGATGCCAAGCCCTATGGGAAGTATTGTGGTGCCTGGCACTTGCACTCCTAGCAGCATGCTTCAGCCATGCCATATTGCACTGAAGATTCAGATTACAAATGCAGACACTTTTCAGCCAAGTTCACCAAACAAAGGAAGCATAAAGTACAATCTAAGGTTTCCATGAGAACCATAGCGAAATAACAGGCCTTGTAGGGATGCCCCTACATACTGTACATATAAAGACAAATTCTTCCAAGACCATAGGCTTTTTAACATTGATTTTTCTCATCAATTTGCTAACAAGCCTTTGAAATCTACCACGTTTCTACCATTTCTAGCCTGTACTTTTTACCTTTGTAATTTAAGAGACAATACAACAATGTACTGGTTAGCCTTTTAGCTTCAATTTCCAGACCTGATGCTAGCCATCATTCCTTTTTCTAAGCTTCTCTCCCATTTACTGTTAGTGCTGGCCATTTGGGGACACTTTACCTGAACACATTTATTTCAGGTACTTATATATCACCGTCAATTTACGCAGCGCTTTACATATACATTGTGCATTCGCATCAGTCCCTACCCTCAAGGAGCTTACAATCTAAGGTCCCTAACTCACATTCATACATATACTAGGGCCAATTTAGACAGGATCCAATTTACCTGTCTTTGGAGTGTGGGAGGAAACCGGAGTACCCAGAGGAAACCCACGCAGGCACAGAGAGAACATGCACACTCCAGGCAGGTAGTGTCCTGGTTGGAATTCAAACCAGCGCCCCTTTTGCTGCCAGGCGAAAGTGCTATCCACTACACTACTGTGCCGCCCACAAATCATAATATAGTAATGCAGACTTCAGCATCATTTTCTAACCTGCATTCAAATATAATATCTTTAATCAGATTGGTCAGGCAACATGTTTACTCTTGTTTGCTTGGTTATCTACAGGGTGGATTTGATTTAAATCACAATTTAAATCACTAGTAAAAAGGCTTGATTTAAATCATGATTTTTAAAGAGCAACTGTCATCTCCATCCCACAGCGACTCCTCCTTTGACACGCTGGTGACTCACCGACAGTCCCATTCACTTTAATGGGATGGCTGGTGATGTGGCAGTGACACAACAAGGTGAGGGACGTGGTGGCAGAAGGTGAGTGGATGCCCGCTAACAGGCGCTGCTATGATGGAACTGAAATGACAGGTTCTCTTTAAATGTAAGGAATTATTCTTGCTGATAGTTAGAATCTTTAATATTTGTAAACAAAATGAAGGTTTCCTATTTAAAATAATAAGCTGTCAGTTTAGTAAAACAGCGATAACAAACCAATTCAGTCATACAGTTTGTAGTGTACATAGATTTGCAATGAGATAAAGGAATATTCCTGAACTTTGTTTTATCTCATGGTTACTGTGAAATTGTGTGAATGCATCAATGCAATGCTTGTTATCTCAGCTTGCAGAGCTTAGATTCATTGATTGAGTTTACCAAAAATGTAAATATTGCAGAATATACAGCCTCATGCTACATAACTAAGCTCCATTTCATGCTGAATAAACTAAATTATGAATGTATCCTAAATAGAAAACTATCTTTAGATAGATTTTTACTTCAAAAGCATTTTATTAAAATAAATTTGATTTGATCTCGTTGCTATCTATATGTAGAGCGAAGTTGTCTCTATAATTGTATCTGTGTCATATCTTTAACCACTCCAGGTCCGCGCTATAGCCGAAATACGGCTCCAGCGCGGACCTGAAATGCCCGGACGACGTCCATGGACGTCATCCACTGGGCATGCTCCCACGCGCCCCCTGGTCTGGGCAGGAGGGGGGTTTAAGTGCCCGGTAAGGAAGGGGTTAAATAAAAAATTTAAATAAATAAATAAATAAATCTGATAAAAATAAAAAAAATAGATTTAAATAAAAAAAAAATCAGATTTAAATAAAAAAAATCAGATTTTTTTTTTTTTTTTTTAATCATTGATTTTTATCCACCCTGGTTATCTACAAATCAGGCACGGTTTATCAGAAGAAGTTCTCAAAGTTGTCTTTGAGTCACATGATCTGTCTACACTTGTATTTGCTAAATCTGAACTAATATGTATGCTAAAAAAAAAAATCTGCTCTTACCTATTTATCCCACAAATAGCTCCTGGGCTTAATTATCCCCCCTGGACAATTTGATAATAATGTGTGTCATCATGTGAAATAAAAAACAAATTGTGTGTTTAAAAATACGTGTTGATTGTTTGATGCTTTCACTTTAGTCAAATAACAAAGGAAGAGTTTAACCACTTCCCTCAAAGTGACGTCATATGACGTCGCAACTTTGAGTGGAGATATCTGAATGGTGCCTGCAGCTACAGGCACCATTCAGATATCTTTTTTTTCAGGAAGCGATTCTGAAAAAGATAAAAGTTGTCTTAGCGGCGCATTCACCGCGAGATCACTTTTATCAGCAGCGGGAGAGGTGCCCCCTCCCGCTGCTTTCCCGTCATCTCCGCCGCTTACCGGACCTGCCGCTCACTCAGCTCCATAACATGGCAGGGCGGAAATTACGTCAGAAGTCATCTCCACCCAACAGTCTTAAAGGGCCCTTTTTTTTGGGGGGGGGGCTGTCATTTTTTCAAATTATTTTTATTTTTTTTTTGCATTTAAGTGTAAATATGAGATGAGAGGTCTTTTTGACCCCAGATCTCATATTTAAGAGGACCTGTCATGCTTTTTTCTATTACAAGGAATGTTTACATTTCTTGTAATAGGAATAAAAGTGATCAATTTTTTTTTTTAAAAAGAACAGTGTAAAAATAAAAAGTAAAATAAATAATTGTAAAAAAAAAAAAAAATTTAAAGCGCCCCATCCCCGAGAGCTCACACGCAGAAGCAAACACATACATCCCGCCCGCATATGAAAACGGTATTCAAACCACACATGTGAGGTATCGCTGCGATCATTAGAGCGAGAGCAATAAATCTAGCACTAGACCTCCTCTGTAACTCAAAACTGCTAACCTGTAGAATTTTTTAAACATTGCCAATGGAGATTTTTAGTTGCAAAGTTTGCAAAGTTTGTCGCCATTCCACTCGGCATAGCATTATCTTTCACAATATGGAAAAAAATTGGCCTAACTTTACTGTTTTCTTATTTTTTAACTCAAAAAACTGAATTTTTCCAAAGAAAATCCCACTTGGAAGACCGCTGCGCAAATACGGTGTGACATAAAGTTTTGCAATGACCGCCATTTTATTCTTTAGGGTGTTAGAAAAAAAAAATATATATATATAATGTTTGGGGGTTCTAAGTAATTTTATAGGAAAAAAAAACTGTTATTAACTTGTAAACACCAAACCCCAAAAACAGGCCCGGTATTGATGTGGTTAAACACATATATTGTGTAATTGTTTTGTTTTGTTTTTTTTTGTTTTTTTTATTATTATTTCAGTGCTGGGCATGTTACACCTACTAAATCTGAATGAATGCCTTCCTAAATTACCTCCATGTCATTACCACTGAAAAAGATAGAGTTCCAGTAAACTATTTAAACCTGTAGGGTATTAGCCCAGCAAGACCAGCGGGACAAGTATTTCGAGAGCTTTGGTGGCTACGAGTATGTACAGCGGGTGCATTAAGACAAGCATTGATGTGTGTTTAGTACATTATCATACATGATTCTGGTCACTGATAGATATGCAAAGCATACAAATAAGTGCAAATATATGCAAGATACTGTTTTATATGTCTGCTCTAAAGTATGTTTTATGGCACCACACCCTTTAAACTCACTGTGCAGTACTCTATCCTAATACTGGCAAAATACTCCCTGTTTACTTACTGTGCGGCCGCACTGCAGCCTGTTAACACCTACACACTTTCCAACACACATTCTTATTCTATTTATCTACTGGCTCCATTAAAGTGTAACTCCATCATCCACAATATTCCACTACAAAACAAAACCCTGCTATGTGTACTATACTAATATTTGTCTCTATCATTATGATCAAGGAAGGGTAGAAATGAGGCGCTGGGCACAAATGATGATAAAAGTCATTGGGGTTCATTTACTAAAACTGGAGAGCGCAAAACCGGGTGCGGCTGTGCATGGTAGCCAATCGGCTTCTAAATTAAGCTTTGACAAAAAAAAAAACATGGAAGCTGATTGGCTACAATGCGCAGCTGCACAATATTTTGCACTCTCTAGTTTTAGTTAGGCTCCATTTACACGGGATGCTGTTTCAACCTCCCCTAAATGATTTTGACAGCTAGAAGCTGCCTTTTGAAGCGGCCTTTTTGCCGCGTTTAGCGTCTAGGATCGTTTTTTAAAAATGTTTATGTTTTTTAAATGGAAACGCCTGTAAACAAAACGGTCCTAGACACGAGTTACCGCATTTAGCAGCGTTTACAAGCTGTTTGGCGTTTCAAATGCCTCTGAACTGGCATCTGAACCCATTTTTTTGTGTTCCAAAAAAGCCTCTAAACTGCCTGGAAACGGCCTTAAACGTCCCTGTGTAAATGTACTGATAAGATAACATAGAGGAAAGTTCATGAGCAGCTGAAAAAAAACAACCAAATGCCTCTAAGGCCCCTGTCACACCGGGGGGGCGCTTTACGGGCGTTTTTTCGCTAAAAACAGCACCTGCAAAACGCCTCTAAACTGTCTCCTAATGCACACCAGTGTGAAAGCCTGAGTGCTTTCACACTGGGGCGGTGTGCTTGCAGGACGGTAAAAAATCTCCTGCAAGCCGCATCTACGGGGCGATGTGGGAGCGATATATATACACCGCTTCTCCACTGCCCTGCCCATTGAAATGAATGGGCAGCACTCCTGAAGTGGCTGTACACCGCTTCGGGAGCACAGCTAGCTGGCACTTTTAACCCCTTGTGGGGGGATTAAAAGCACACCGCTACCACCCGATTAGTGGCGCCATGGCGCTGCTAAAAGCGCCGCAAATTAGTGGTGTTTTACCGCTGACGCTCAGACGGCATAGGTGTGAAAGTAGCCTTAACGTCCGTTTACCAGCAGCAGTGTAAATGAGGCCTTAAGTCAACCCCAGTGTCTGAGCCTGATAGCTTGGCTTTAGAGGCTCTGCACGGAGTGGCGGGTTATTCACTAAAGGCAAAACCACTGTGCACTTGGTAGTGCAGTCGCTGTAGACCCGAGGGGGACATACAAGGAGAATAAAATACAGCATTTTTGCTTGTACCTGATTGGATGATAAAATCAGCAGAGCTTCCCCAGATTTCAGATCTTCCCCTCAGATTTACAGCAACTGTGCAGAGTGGATTTGCCTTTAGTAAATTGACCCCAAGATGAGGTGTCTACCAAGAAGTAGGCTCACCCAAACTGAGAAATCAATGTGTAACTGAACCAACAAGAACATCAAAGAGAAGTCGAATGCCTCCTAATACTTTCACAAGAAAGCGAAAAGCATCGAACACGTTTTGTGGGGCCAAAAATATCCACCTTCTTGAAAGGCTTAAAAATATATCAAAAGGTTTTGTGAACTCAAAATATCGCTCCTGGCCAAACAAGTCTATAAAAGAAAATGTTCAAAGAACCGCCAGTGCTTGGTTCACAGTGCTGTAATGTGATTTTCAGTGTGATCTTGATGTGACTTTCTATATAAATGTAGCACAGGAACCTTTTCCAAAATCGCACTGATGAGAACGGGAACCCTTGAATGTAATGGGGCTGAATTACTAAAACTGGAGAAAGCAAAAACGGGTGCAGTTTTGCATAGAAACCAATCAGCTTCCAGGTTTCTTTCAAAGTTTAATTGAACAAGCTGAAGTTAGAAGGTGAACATTCACAGCTGCGCCAGAGTGGCATCAGAAGTCACACTAGTGGGAGCCAGCACTAAATGATCAATTAATTGGTGTTCCCCATTACAGGCAGTCCCTGGGATACAAACAAGATAGGGACTGTAGGTTTATTCTTAAAGAACTTTTCCATTTTGGATAGAGCACAGGAGGGTTATAACCCCTGTCAGATTTTTTTCGTCATCTCTGTCCCATTGCAGAGCTTTCCCTTCACATCCTGCCCCATAGCCAAACAGGAAGTGAGAGGAAATCTCTGCAAAGTAAAGGAATTTATTGGGGACCCCCAGCTCACCAGAACTCATTGGAAGATTTCCCATCTATTACTTTTCTGGGGAAAACCCAAAATTTGGGGTTTTCTTTTTACTTGCACTTTCAATGATAATGGTAAACAGGACAAATAGAGAGGGCGACTCTCCTTAACGAGGGCTCAGACAGCAATAAAAATTCACAAGGGCTCTAATCCTTCTCCACTATATCCAAAACTTAAAAAAAGTTTTGCCTTTGGCTATACTTTAACCGTTTCTGGACCGTCTCGCGTACATTTAATGCTGCAGAGTGGCGCCGTAGCGCGAATCGCCGTCTATAAACAACGGCTCGCTGGTGCGCAGCTAGCGGGTGGTGCCCGCCGCACTCTGCAGCAGTGTTGCCGTGGGTCTGGCGGACTCGATGTCCGCCGGCTATTCGTGATTGCACGGCAGAGAAGAAAAACAGGGAACCGCCGATGTAAACACTTTGGTTCCCCGTGCTGTCAGGCAACATGCAAGAGATCTACTGATCCCTGTCACTGGGATCAGTTAGATCTCTCATGCCCCTGACAGCCCAGCCCCCTCACAGTTAGAACACGCCTAGGGAACACAGTTAACCACTAGATCGCCACCCTGCAGGTTAACCCCTTCACTGCCAATGACATTTCTACAGTAATCAGTGGATATTTCAATTTCTGATCACTGCATAAATGTCATTGGTCCCCAAAAAGTGTCAAAAATGTCCGAAATGTCCACTGCAATATCACAGTCCCGATAAAAATCGCAGATCGCCGCCATAAATTAATTCTCATGGTTTGTGAACACAGCAACTTTTGCGCAAACCAATCAATAAATGGCAATCGCGATTTTTTTTTTACCACAGATATGAGGAAGAATATATAAAACTGATGAATTCATTTGATTTTTTATATATTTTTTTTTTTGGACATGTATTATAGCAAAAAGTAAAAAATATTGTTTTTCTTTCAAAATTGTCGCTCTTTTATTGTGAATAGCTGTGATCAGAAATGACGCAGAGGGGATCAAATACCACCAAAAGAAAGCTCTATTTGTGGGACGGCAATTTAATTTGGGTACAACGTTGCATGACCGCGCAATTGTCAGTTAAAGCGATGCAGTGCCGAATTGCAAAAAGTGCTCTGGTCCTAATGTGGGAAATCCTTCCGATCCTTAAGTGGTTAAGTTGAATTTGCATGTAAGTCGAAACAGGTCCATTTTTTAATTGTAGGCCCAGCCAAAAATATATGTTTGTTTTTTGGATAGCATAGGGAACAGTTAACACCCCTACAACATTAGTTTTGCTGTCTGTGCTGTCTTTATTTGGGTAGGGTATAATTTTGAGTTGTTGTGGAAACAAGGATTGGTGATAAAGCATCAGTGGAGACACCTTCCCATAATAACTCTTACAGGAGTAAATTTCCCTTCCTAAGGGTAGATTTCATCTCACTTCCTGTTGTCTCCCCCCGTTTGTAAGTAGGAGTCGTCTGTAAGTCGCATGTTTGTAACTAGGGGACCACCTGTACTTTGCTACTGACACTGGTTGTTCTGAACACCCCTTGTCAAAGGAACTTAGGGGGTTGATTTACTAAAACTGGAGAGTGCACTAAATCTGGTGCAGCTCTGCATAGAAACCAATCACCTTCCAGATTTTTTTTGCCAAAGCTTAATTGAACAATCTGATTGGCTACCATGTAGAGCTGCACCAGATTTGCACTATCCGGTTTTAGTAAATCAGCCCCTTCGTTTTTATATCCACTAAACCATTTTTGTTGTTTTCTTTGAACAATCCAAAAATGTCATCCAGTGCATCTCCCATGAAAATCTGATTAAAAAGCTGATGAATCACACCTGTGGTGCCATCATTAGTGTACAGTGGAGAATGGGTCAAAAAAATTCCAACAGATGAGACCTTTTTTTTTTTTTTTGAGTGATGGCGTCCTAAAGTTTTATTTTGTAATCATTTCTACCCAATACATTGGCACATAAAGACAACACAACACCACGGACAGTAATAATCCCTTGCAGCTGGATGGCACCAGCACATAAACTTCCCATTGTTTTATACCTTCTGTCAGCAGGTTTGAGCAGTCCAGCAGTGTTTACAGTAGGGAGCCAATGCGTGGCCCAATAGCTTCAAGCAATGTGACTGACTCTAAACTGGTTGCATGAATCAGGAGACTATTGGACCGTGCAGGATGTAACTGCAGGGCAATACCAAAGCTTCTGAAGGTTTGTAGTACATGGAGATCTTCCAACATTTGGAACGTCTCTATACAACCACATGGAAATTGTTAACTTTTCTATGGAGAAAGAGAATCCTCATCTCCTAAAATGTGCATTACATCCATGCAATTTCTTGTTTGGGACAGATGAGTGACAGTGAGAATGATGATAAGTGAGTAATGATCTAACTGAGCAAAATCCTTGCAATATGAGTAATCGTCTTCCCATTTTCAGCCTAACAAAAGGGGAACGCCCACACTTTAAGGGCTCTTTCACACTGCTTATTTGCAAAAACGTGTTAAATACGTATATGCGTTTTTGCCATGTTTCCGGGGTATTTTCCACCTATGAAAAAACGGACATATGACTCAAAAAATAGCACCAAAAAAGGCAAGCGTATTGTTTCTGTGCATTCTTTCTCATCTTCCTTTTGTTTTAATAAAGGACTCTTAACCACTTCAGCCCTGGGAGGATTTACCCCCTTCCTGACCAGAGCACTTTTTGCGATTACGCACTGCGTCGCTTTAACTGACAATTGCGCGGTCGTGCGATGTTGTACCCAAACAAAATTGCCGTCCCACAAATAGAGCTTTCTTTTGGTAGTATTTGATCACCTCTGCGGTTTTTATTTTTTGCACTATAAACAAACAAAGAGTGACAATTTTGAGGAAAAAAAACAATATTTTTTACTTTTTTATATAAAATATATCCAATAAAAAATATATTCATCAGTTTAGGCTGATATGTATTGTTCTACATATTTGTGGTACAAAAAAAAATCGCAATAGGCGTATATTGATTGGTTTGCGCAAAAGTTGCCACATTTACAAACTATGAGAATTAATTTATGCCGTTTTCACTATTTTTTTTTTTACTAGTAATGGCGACAATCTGCAATTTTTGTCAGGGCTGCGATATTGCGGCTGACAGATCGGACATTTTTGACACTTTAATGGGACCATTGACATTTCTACAGCAGATCTAAAAAATAGACACTGATTACTGTATAAATGTCACTGGCAGGGAAGGGGTTAACCTGCAGGGGGGCAATCAAGGGATTAACTGTGTTTTCTCACTGTATTCTAACTGTGTATGGGCTGGGCTGGCAGGGGCATGACAGATCTAACTGATCCCGAAGACAGGGATCAGTAGATCACTGTCATGCCGCCTGACAGTGCGAGGAACCACCACGTTTACATTGGCGGTTCCCCGCTTTTTTTCTGTATCAGGCGATCGCGGGTCGCCAGCGGACATCGAATCCACCTGGCCCGCGGTGCAGCGGGCACCAGAGCGTGATACCGGCGACTTTTTAAACGCCGATTCGCGCTACGCCGCCACACTGCAGCAGTAAATGTACGCGAGCCGGTTGGGAACCGCTTTGTTTTTTGCTTACAGCGTTGAACTGTGGAAAGTGTAGTATATTCTGTTTTGATGTTTCACTTATGCAATACTGTTTTATTGTTTTACAGTTACCATCAGTGGCGACCCGTCCATACAGCCTGATCCATGTGCACAGCCCCTAATCGACATGCAGGGCGTCGGACGCATGGATTACAATGGGGTTTTCTTTTTTCTTTGAAGCACGTGATTAGAGGCTCTAATTGGCTTCAAAAAAGGGTGGGCTCTGTGCCCCGAGCCCACCCAGTTGTGTGACAATAGCAAATTAATATGTGCTATTTGCTATTGTCTTCCTGATTCTCCTCCTGGCCAATCAGGAAGTGGGTCCTATTCTAAACCCGGTCGGGTCTTAGGACACACTTCCTGTTCAGCCGGGAGGAGAAGCAACGGCCAGACTCTTTCTTCCTCCTGCCTTCAATCCTAAGTTAAAGCAGAGTTCCACCCATTTAAAAGTCAGCAGCTACAAAAAGAGTAGTTGCTGACTTTTAATAAACACACACTCACCTGTCCAACGCTCTAACTATGCGGCTGCCTGAAGCCTCGCTTCTCTCCTTCTCCTCTCTGCGGCGCTGGCATTGTAAGTGTGGGCACCCAGGTGTGATAGCTTGCGGCTTCAAACCGGGTGCGCATTTGCGAGTCACACTGCGCGTTATGAATGGCCGGCAAACTTCTGGGACCTGTGACCTGTGATATGTCCCCGAAGATTGAAGGGAGGGAGGGGGAGAGGAGAACTTCCACTCGGGGCCGTGGAGCCAGGAGCAGAAGTGGAGCTGATCCTGATGGCTAGAATAATAATTAGGCATAAACGCATAAATGGTGCTTATTCAGAAGGTCAAAGGCACCTTCATCCCTTAAAAATAGTGATATAGAATTTAATAGGGAAATTTTTCATTTTTATGGTGCCAACAAACTATAACAATCATGAAAATATGAATAAAATCTATAAATCTTTATTTGTACAAAAGTTTAAGAAAAATTTAGGAAGAAAGGATGTATATATGTGGATATAGAAATGGGGGGGGGGTCTAATTTTGTAATGATGAATGGTTATGATGTTCATTTGATGTTCTTGTTGTCCTTTCATTATGTTTCATGTTTTTGTATTGCTATGATCATGTACTATTACATTTTTTTCTGTATTTGTTTGGAATCTTTGCACGCCTGAAAGTTCCTGACGAAGCTAAAAATTGGCGAAACATGTTGAACGTACAGGCATTTCGACGAAGTTCCGTTGTGCTCCTTTCTTGTATTTTTACCTTATGTAATTGAGCTAAGTGGTAATCTTTCTGTGTATTATCACTATAGGAAGAAATATCTTTCTTCCTAAATTCTTCTTAAACTTTTGTACAAATAAAGATGTTATTCATATTTTCATGATTGTTCTAGTTTGATGGCACCATAAAAATCCCATCTTTCCCTATTAAATTCTATATCACTAGAATAATAATTAGTCTAGCCAGTAGAATAAATGTATGTGTATATGCACTAGAGCTGCACGATTAATCGTATTAAAATCACAATCTCGATTCGCCTCCCCCCCCTGCGATCTCCATCACATATTACCACGATTTTCAGTGCAGTTAATGGAGTCCGACTTGCGGGGCGACTTAACTGTAATAGAAGTCAATGCAAGTTCCCTGAAATCTCCCCAGGAACTTTTTTCTAAAGTCGGAGCAACTTGAGTCTCTCTCCTATCTGGGCAGACTGCCAAATTTAGGCAGAGAGCCAAGTCAAGTTGATAAAAGAAGTAAAAAGATACAATGTTTCAAATGATCAAAGTGTTGAACTCCAGTGTATAGAAGAGTTTAGTTTAACCATTTAAATACTACATCTTTTATGACATTTTCTGCTTACAAGTAAAAATCCAGTATTTTCTGCTAGAAAATTACTTAGAACCCCCAAACATTATATATATATTTTTTAGCAGAGACCCTAGAGAATAAAATGGCGGTTGTTGCAATATTTTATGTCACGTGGTATTTGCGCAGCGGTCTTTCAATTGCAATTTTTTTTGAAAAATGACACTTTCAAAAAAAAAAAAAACTAAACAGTGCTGTTAGCCCAATTTTTTTGAATATGTAAGATGTTACGCCGCGAGAATCGTGATCTTTATTCTAAGCAAAAAAAATCGTGATTCTTATTTTGGCCTGAATCGTGCAGCTCTAACATGCATGCATGTTTACATTTAGACACTTTTGCATCTACATTACTCCAAAATATGCACCTTGGAACGCAAGACTCAGGCACTTTTGTTTTTACAGATCTGATTGCGATACTCCGAATATGCTGTTATATAAAAATTCTATATGGATGTGACGTTTGCAGTGTGCGCATGAGCCCTAAAACATTTATTCAGTGTTCTCACTGTCAGAACTTATACATTCAGGCCTTGTTCACATACCCTGCCCCAGAAAACGTCAGCTCTCCACAAGAGTGCACAGAAAACAATTGTTTTCTATGTGCGCTCCACACTTAAAGACAGCCTTTGTGTGAGCTGCGGTAAATAAATTTACAACATGTCAAAGCATTTTTCTATCCTCTACCACACAGCTCACTGGCAGCTCTGTTTCTGTTTGCATTTGTACTCACCACAGCTCAGCTGCGATGCATACAAATGAATGGAACGTCACAGTCTGACATTTCAATGGAGTTAAAGCTGAATTCCACAGATGGCTTTTTTTGCATTGTTACACTGAATGAGCTTGGACCTGTGCAAATCTGGGTATACATGCAAAGTTTTTTTTCAGTTTTTTTTTGGTGGGCTGAAAACAACAAAAAAAAACAGATTCCCTCATACACACAAGCGAGGTGGATGAACTGAATTTCGAACTGTGTACCCAGCTTAAAGCGGAGTTCCACCCAAAAGTGGAACTTCCGCTTTAAGTACTGGTGACCCCCTGACATGGCACAATTTGGGGGAGGGGGGTACCTAGTTTGCACAGGTACCCAGCTCCCACTTCCACCCCTGGCGTCGCGGCACCGGACGGAAGTTCCCTTCTCCCCCCTCCCTCCCTGCAATCTTCTGAGACACGTCACAGGCCCCAGAAGATTGCCCGACCATTCATATTGCTGCATGCGCAGTGCCCACCCAAATATGAAGCCACAGTCGGGCGCCCACACTTGCAATGCTGGTGCCGCGGAGAGTAGCAAAGATTCGGGCGGATCGCTGGACCATGGGACAGGTGAGTGTCTGTTTATTAAAAGTCAGCAGCTACACTTTTTGTAGCTGCTGACTTTTAAATGGATGGAACTCCGCTTTAAAGAGGATCTTCTCCCTGTTTGAAGAAATAAATAAAAGTCAGCAGCTACAAATACTGTAGCTGCTGACTTTTAATAAAAAGACACTTACCTGTCCAGGGATCCAGCACCGTCCTCATCCAGGCCCATTCATCAGGTCCCTGGTGCCAGCAGGCTTACCATGGGAAGCCATTTGTTATTCCCTTTAGCTTCCTGCCTGTGTGCGTGGTCTGTGCTGTGCTTTGTGGATGGTCCCGCAGCCTTCTGGGACTTGTGATGTGTCACAGAAGTATGCAGACGGGGAGAACTTCTGGTGGAATCGGCATGGTGATCCGACTGGATATTGAGCAGGTACCTGTCAAAACAAGGTACCCGCAAAACTCCCCATCCAAAAGTAAAAGGTGGGCAAGGAGGGCATAACGCACAACTTCCTCTTTAGTGTGAAGTTCTGCTTTAAAGTGGTTGTAAAGGCACAACATTCTATGCATGGAGGTAAACCCCCCCCGGTTCCTTACCTGAGCTCCCTCTAGATCCAGCGATGTCCATGAGAGCCTTGCCTCTCCAGGAACTCCCACTCCTAAATGGCTTTTGGCAGCAGCGGGAGCCATTGGCTCCCACTGCTGTCAATCACAGCCAGTGAGCCAATCAGGAGACAGAGGGGGCGGGGCGCGAACCGTGGCTCCGAGTGTGAACGGATAAACAGAGCCACGGGTTAGGAGCATCTGCTTGGGTGTCCCCACAGCAAGCTGCGTGCTGTGGGGGCACCCAGCGGGAGGGAGGAGCCAGGAGCGCCGGCGGGGGACCCCAGAAGAGGAGGATTCGGGCTGCTCTGTGCAAAACCACTGTACAGAGCAGGTAAGTATAACATGTTTTTTTTTTTGTTTGTTTGTTTTAAACCAAGGCTTTAATATCACTTTAAGTATGTATGTATGTGCCATGCTTGGCCAACCCTGTAAATCACTATAACAGGTAGCACTACTAGCCTTGTCCTGTGCTGAGCCACTGCCCTGCTGCTAAGAGAACACAGGAGGTTGCCTGCTTGTCACGGGCCCCATTCAGAAAACACTTTGCATTATCTCAATGAATGCAAAGCGTTCATTGATCAGATGAGGTGGGAATCATCACGTTACCAAGCTACCTCTTCCAATCAGAGAATGCTTTGCATTCATTTAAAAAATGCAAAGTTTTCTCTGAATGGCGCCCATGCCAAACGGGTGACTTGTGTGTTCTGTGGCCTGGTGTGAATTCAGATGCATCTTGGGTCTCACAGGATTGCATGACAAGGGAAATCACATTGTTTTCAATGGTGCCTGTTCACATCAATGCAGTGCAGTGCAGTGCAGTGTGATTTTGGAAAAGGCTCCTGTGCTACTTTGGTGAACCAAGCCTAGGGTATGGAACCAGCGACAATCGCTGTAATAACGGTGCCTGCTACAGTGATTTCCATCTTCCCCAGGGATTAGGGTTGACACTTTTTCTTAAAGCCAAAACTGAACACTTAAGCGGTGCACAACAAAAATTATTTTTTTTAGCATACACTGTAGGATTGTAACAGGCCTGGGACACCTTTGGGCACTCCAAAAGAGTAGTAATGCAGCACACATAGTGCCCCCTCACCCTTCTATCAGGCCCTGTTCTGTGCCACATTTCTGTCTATTTCTGTGTCCGGGTTTCAGGTGGACTGAAACCCGAACACGTGATTCAAAACCTGGACTGTCCGGGTGAATCCTGGACAAGTGGCAACCCTACCAGGGATCCCACAGGTATGGTGTATACTAAGGGCACTTTCACACTAGGGCGTTTTTCAGGTGCTTTTGCTCTAAAAATAGCACCCTTATAGTGCCTGAAAAACACCCCCAATTCACCTCGAAAGAGCGGTGCGCACACACTGTTAACCCCTTTTTAACCTGTTGTGGGGGGTAAAAAGCGCCCCACTCCCAGCTGCATAGTGGCGCCATAGCGTCGCTATAACAGCGGAAAGGCCCAGCTGAAAGTAGCGGTGCTTTACCGCTACCATCTCCCGCGTGAATGTGCCCTTACTGTAAAATGGTCCACGCTGAACCAGTGTAACAAAAAACATACCTAAACTTCAGATTACAAAAAAAAGTAAAGAGTGCTCTGTGCTTTAACCCTTTCACTTGCCAGGTCCTTACATTGTACAGACCTCACAGCAGGGGGGTTTACATACAGTCCCTGGCAGCTACATCCTCAGGGATTGGATGTAAATCTGACAAGCAGACATTCCAATTGCTGCCACACACCACCACTTATGTGCCCGCTTGTGTTTGCCCATCGGCTGGCCCGGGACTGAGAGGGTAGAGAGGAGGGAGCAAAGTGGACTGATGTCCGCCCTCCTCCCCTCCTTGTTGCTGACCTGGAAAGCGCCACGTTTGACCTTACTTCCGGGTCCGCCTCTCGGTGTCCCCGGCCAGCATACCCGGGAAAGAATGCAATGCGATTTGCAGTGATTTATATTCAGTGGAACACAGGGGAGACATCTAGAGTCTAAAAGGGAAAGAGAAAACCAAAAAATCATCACATAGGGGACATAACCCCCCCCCACAATATGCACGTATGTACGCAAGCGCACGCGTCAGGGGTGGCTGCGCAAGAAAACGCTGATTCCGATACACGTTACATAACGCCGTGCATAAGAATAAGAGCAATATTTTTAAATAGGTGTCGCCTATGGAAAATATAGGGTAGTGACGTTTGTTGCCATTTCAAGAGTGCACCCAAATTTAGGCCCCTTTCACACTTGTGCGACTCGATTTTACCGCAATTTTTTTTGCCGCGATTTTGGATCAGTACGACTTTGGCCTGACTTTGTTGCAACTTTGGCACAATGAAAACATATCACAAAGACATGCAGAAATCACATCTATATTACTCAGGTGTGATTTGCATGCGACTTTGAGGGTTTAACATTGAAGTCTATGGACCTCAATTTGCATCAAAGTTGGGCCAAAGTAATGCAGGGACTACTTTGAAGTCGGCTCGACTAGAAGTCATACAGATATGAACGGTACTCATTGGAAATAATGGGGATTGACTTGTCATGTGACTTTGCAGTCCCAAGTCGCAGGACAACTCGCATAAGTGTGAACGGGCCTTAAGGTTGACATGATGCGTATCTATTTCCTCGGTGTAACCCTGGCTTTTATATTTTACCCAAAAATTGGGTAATCTGTTGTGTTTGTGTGCCCTGAAATGAACTTTAGTGTACTTTTTAGTGAAACGTTGCCTTTCCTAGACCTCTGCGTTAATATTGTGTGACATAAAAAAGTTGAAAGTGCCAATATTTTTATTCTCTAGGGTGTCTGCTTTCAGAAAATATATAATGTTTTCGGGGCTTTATGTAATCTTCAGGCCGAAAATATTTAATATATAATAAGGCCTGTAAATATCCCCTAAACGTGCGCTGCGTATGGGATAATTACTACAGATGCAGCTGATGTCACCAGCGCACGCGCTCTGATAGCATACACATGCCATTCCTTCAGAGTCCTGTGCTGCAAACAGCGGATGTGCAGGAGTGAGGTCAGTGACAGAGGCGGAGTCTGCGAACCCGGTTGAAGATGGAAGCGCCTTCAGTGGTGACAGCGCGCTGCTGGAAGGCTTCATTTTCAGGTAAGTTTCACATAATGTGCTAGTATGCGATGCATGCTAGCACATTATGACATTGTCTTGCAGATTTGGCCCCGGTTCACACCAGCCCGCTCTGTGAGATCGGATGTGATTTGCACCACACTGCAGTGCGAATCACATGCAATGTCAGTATGATGCGATTGTATAGCTGATATCGCATTGCATTTGGGCCAAACTCGCACAGGACCCTTTTTTTGGGTCCGCCCCAAAATTGGTGTTCACGGCCATGCGATCCGATTCCTGTCTGAACTGTCAGATCGCCCTGCGATATGCGAGCTGAAATGGGGGTGTCGTTAATGTATTGACACTCCCTTCAGTTCACATATGGCATTATGAACTGCTGTGCGAGTTGGGTGCGATGCGGAAACCTGCAGTGGATTCGCATGTGGACGGGGCTAAAACAGAAAAAAAAAAAACACACCCAGCGGTTTAATACTGCTTTAAGCATGTGTGCAAAAAAAATGCAAAAACGGCTCTGGCAGTGAAAGGGTTAAAAGTGCAGGTTAGCGCCAACCAGAAGCGACTTTTTCGGCGTAGTGTGAACCAGTGGCAAGCAACGCTAGCGTGTTTTGGGCACACCTGAGCATGTGGCAGAAGATTCCAGTACAGGGCACCGTCCCATCATCAGAAGGAAAGCAGGCTGGTGCCATGGTGCACTTCCAGGAACTTGGCACACTGTCCTGCCCCCATACAAAGCCCTTTAAGCTGCCCACACCCTGCTCTGTTCCCATGTCCTCACCTAATCCTGAGGACAGCACACAGGCTGCCTATAGCAATGCTCCATTCATCCCTCATCACTCACCCCAGGGTGCTGATAAAGCCGCACACCGATCCCTCGGCGTACAGGGAGATGATGTCCCCAATGTGGAGGAAGCTGGACATCTCACTCATGGTCACCTTCTATAGGACTTCAGTGCGATGTATGGAGACAAGACATAACACAGAGCCCGCTGTGCGCTGCCCCTTGGCTCTCCTGTCCGTCTGGGCACTGTGTGAGTGGCAGTGCCCCTTGGCTCTCCTGTCCGTCTGGGCACTGTGTGAGTGGCGGTGCCCCTTGGCTCTCCTGTCCGTGTAGGCACTGTGTGAGTGGCAGTGCCCCTTGGATCTCCTGTCCGTCTGGGCACTGTGTGAGTGGCAATGCCCCTTGGCTCTCCTGTCCGTGTGGGCACTGTGTGAGTGGCAGTGCCCCTTGGCTCTCCTGTCGGTGTGGGCACAGTGTAGAAGAGCACACCTCCCCGTCCTCTCCTCCTCACTGAATGCACAGCTCGTCCTGGCGCCCTCTTATCAGCCCGGCTCCTCTCACACTCCTCCTCCTCCTCTCTTCCAGTCACCTGTACACAACCAGGAAGTTTTCTTCAATGCAAATAGTGTGTAGAGCGGAGACACACCCCTGGGCTCCAGCACTGAGTACAGCACAGAGAGCACAGCACACAGCATACAGAGCACAGAGAGCACAGCACACAGAGCGCACCATACAGAGCACAGCATACAGAGCACAGAGAGCACAGCACACAGAGCACACCATACAGAGCACAGCACACAGAGCACACCATACAGAGCACAGCATACAGAGCACACCATACAGAGCACAGCACACAGAGCACACCATACAGAGCACAGCATACAGAGCACACCATACAGAGCACAGCACACAGAGCACACCATACAGAGCACAGCATACAGCGCACAGCACAGAGAGCACAGCATACAGAGGAGAGCACAGCATACAGAGCACAGCACAGAGAGCACAGCACACAGCATACAGAGCACAGCATACAGAGCACAGCATACAGAGCACAGAACACAGCACACAACATACAGAGCACAGCACACAACATACAGAGCACAGCAC
>BLSH010469145.1:774237-788445 GCA_018402905.1 Glandirana rugosa
TGATAAAAACCCAAAATTTCAAAAAAATTCTCTAACACATAAACTTATATAAAGGTCATCGGTCTTTCGCCCGGGGAATTGAAAAGAAATTCAAGGACCTTACTAAAATGGAACAATGGGCTTTCCGTTACTGTACGATCTTCGTATAGAATAAAGACACTCATCACACTTACATCTCTCTTGACTCTCCTGTATCCACTATTCCCTGGACCCGTACTCCAGTCTCAAACAAAAAACCGATCCCTCGGATAATAAAGTTCACTGCACAGGCAGTTCCTTATGCAACAAAATAAATTTACAATTCTTACCGTGGTCAGTTGCCCCATTCCTCAACCTCAACAAAAGTCCCCACCCTTTGACGGACACGTCACTTGAAATAATAGGCTCCCTAGCCAAAAAACAAACTCTGACCTCATGCCCAGGTCCCTTATCACCTATGTCCTCTCAGTTCTCTCTACATTCACACTACTCACAGAAATAAGATATGCTTCTAGCATGTCATTGCCTTTCGGGTAACAAGGTAAAATCATTCCAGGAACTTAAAGAAAAGTTAAGGGGCCCGCTTTCTGGCTACTGGAAATATATTCAAATACACAATCTCTTAAAAAAACTTTAAAACCCAAAAATAGTATATCAGACCTCTTACCCCACTGGAAGATATTTGCCTGCATATGAGACAGACAAAAAATTCAATCTCATTAACATATGACTGGCTAATTCGTGCAGATTGTAAGGCAACTGAGATAATCAGGGGAAAATGGGAAAATGAACTTGCAGTTCAGATATCAGATGCACAATGAGAGAGAGCTTGCATATTTGCACATAAATGTTCTTTAACCACTTACCAACCAGAACGTTTTCCAGCTTTAGGACCAGAGCTCTTTTTGCGATTCGGCACTGCGTCGCTTTAACTGACAATTGCGCGGTCGTGCGACGTTGCACCCAAACAAAATTTGCGTCCTTTTTTTCACACAAATAGAGCTTTCTTTTGGTGGTATTTGATCGCCTCTGCGTCATTTCTGATCGCCGCTATAAACAAAAGAAGAGCGACCATTTTGCAAAAAAATTCAAATCCAAAAAAAAAAAATAAAAAAACTTTTTTTCACAGGTTTTGGCCGATTTATATTCTTCCTCATATTTGTGATAAAAAAAAAAATCACAATTGGCGTTTATTGATTGGTTTGCGCAAAAGTGGCCGCGTTTGCGGATGATGAGAATTCATTTCTGGGGTTTTTATTTATTTTTTATTTTTTTACTAGTAATGGCGGTGATCTGGGATTTTTAGGGGTACTGCGATATTGCAGCAGACATGTCGGACATTTTTGACACTTTTTTGGGACCAATGACATTTATTCAGCGATCAGAAATTTAAATGTCCACTGATTACTGTATAAATGTCATTGGCAGTGAAGGGGTTAACCTGGGGGGGGTTAGGGGTTAACTGTGTTCCCTGGGTGTGTTCTTACTGTGGGGGGGGGGTTAGGCTACCATGGGCATGAGAGATCTAACTGATCCCAGTGACAGGGATCAGTAGATCTCCCATGCCTGCACTGTCAGAATGGGGAACTGCCGTGTTCTTTCCCTGTGGCCGCTCATCGCGGCTCACCGGCGGACATCGGGTCCGCCCGAGCCACGGGCACACTCCTCAGGAGTGCGGCCGGCGCGCGCACCCCCTAGCGGCTGTTCGCAGATTGCCGTCTTTTTACGGAGATTCGCGCTCAGCATCCCGACTGCCGCCGTGAAAACACGGCACGCGGTCGGGAACTGGTTAAGCACGAAATTCCAAGAGGTTTCTTACAAGCTCATTTCCCACTGGTATATCACCCCTCAGAGAGCCAGAAGGTGGTCCCCTTTGAACTCAGATTTATGCTGGAGATGTGGTAACGAAGTTGGATCTCTCCTGCATATTTGGTGGTCATGCTCACTTATCCAGAAATACTGGCAACCCATTATCCACTGGATAAAACATATCACAGGTACTACAATTACGTTAGATGCTAAAGCCTGCCTTCTTCACATAAATCAACTTCCCATTCATAAATATAAGAATTCACTTACAAGACACTTGCTGAATGCAGCCAAAAATGTAATCCCTCTCCAGTGGAAATCTACAAAATTGCCATCAATTAAAGATTGGCTTGAGAAAGTGAGCTTGACCTACAGGACGGAAGAAATCAGTGCGATGAAAAAAGAGAACACAATTAAGTTCCACAATACATGGAGAAACTGGTTTGTGTTTACTCAGTCAGATGCTTTCTCAGAGTTAATAGACTAACTTATTTATAGACAATTAAGGAAACTGCAAGGAAAATATATTTCTGTGGTATTATAGAGTCTTGTGTGACATACTATGGGTACTCTAACTACACTTGAGATCACACGCTTAGTCTTTCTCTTTCCCTTCCCCTTTTCCATCTTTACTCTACCTCCAAGGACCCCTTTGGTCCTTTTCTTCATGATCACTTTACCTGCTGGTTAATATATCCATTTAATCGTACACCTATATGTTTATATGATGAATACATGAATACTGATACACAAAATGCACACTGGAAATTTCCAGATCTCATTTTATGGATATGAACGTGAAGATATGGATATTTCCACTCCGCAACATTATATTTACGATATTATTCAGAACTTGATATTGTTTAATTATCTGTTGATGAGATATGACTATGACTTTGTATCTTGTAATTATCATATCTGTTCACTTTATGTGTCTTTAATAAAATTTGATTGAAAAAAAAAAAAAAAAGAAGGCTGTTTGTCCAAATGCATAGAATGATAAAAAAAAAAAAACCTTCTGCCTTTATAACCCCTTTAGTAATTGAGGCACAGTGGTTGATTTACTAAAGGCAAATAGACTGTGCAGTCTTGCAAAATGCAGTTGCGCCAGAGCTTAGTAAATGAGGTTCAGGGGTTGATTTACTAAAGGTAAATAGAATGTACACTTTGCAAAGTGCAGGTGCACTCTGCAAGTGCAATTGCTCCAGAATTTAGTCAATGAGGTAAAGCTTCACATTGCAAAGAATACCCAATCACACGCAAGGAAAATTTAAGAAAAAAAAAACAACAGTATTTTTGCTTGCACTTGATTGGATGATAGAAGTCAGCAGAGCTTTCCCTGCTCATTCACTAAGCTGTGGAGCAATTGCAGAGTGCACATTTTCTTTGCCTTTAGTAAATCAACCCCAAAGCTTAACTTGACAAACAATACTCAATCACATGCAAGGAAAATGAAAAAGAAAAAAAAAAACAGAATTTTTGCTTGCACTCGATTGGATGATGTAAGTCAGCAGAGCTCTCCCTCATTTACTAAGGCCGGCCATACACGGTGCAAATTTCTTCAGACTGTGCTGACAGTGGCGGGGGGAAGTGGGAGCGGACAGTGATTATCGCTATCAGCTATAGCAGGCACTGGCGATAATCACAAGAGAATCCGGCAGGCTGGTTGTGCCTAAGTTGATCTATCAGCTTGGTATATTCAGATTGCCCATTATTGTGCATCATCTTTAGAAGAGGCTTCTGGGACAACAGCCATGCAGACCAATTTGATGCAGTGTGCAGCGTATGGTCTGAGCACTGACAGGCTGACCCCCCCCCCCCCACCCCTTCAACCTCTGCAGTCTATTTCCCAAAGATAACATCTGGATAGGACACTGAGCACATGCACTCAACTTCTTTGGTCGATCATGGCTAGGCCTGTCCTGAGTGGAACCTGTGCTGTTAATCCGCTGTATGGTCTTGGCTACCATGTTGCAGCTCAGTTTCTGGGTCTCAGCAATCTTACAGCCTAGATCATCTTTATGAAGAGCAACAAATCTTTTTTTCAGATCCTCAGAGAGTTCATTCAGCTTGCCCATTAACGGTTCAAATCTTGGATGGTTTCTGCTGAACTGGCCAAGATTAGAACTGTGTATGGCCAGTCTAAGCTCTGGAGCAACTGCACTTTCAAAAGTGCACCTTCTATTTTTCTTTAGTAAATCAACCCCATAATTTTGAGAGCATTTGGTTTTGTAACCACTTGCCCTCCGGAAGGTTTTACCCCTTTCATAACCAGGCCATTTTTTGCTTTCTGGCACAGCATTAATTTAACTGACAATTGAACAGTTGTGCAACGCTGTACATGAAATTTCTGTCATTTCTTTCCCACAAATAGAACTTTATTTTGGTGGTATTTGATTCCCACTGCATTTTTTTATTTTTTGCAAAATAAACAAAAACACACTGAACATTTTGAAAAAAAAACAAACAAACATTTTTTACTTTCTGCTATAAAACATATTCAATAAAAAAAAAAAAAAATCAAAAATCAAATGTTTTCATAAATTTTGGCCAAAATGTATTCCAATAAGTGTTTATTGATTAGTTTGCGTGAAATTTATAGTGTCTGCAAACTATGGTATATACAATATCTCACAAAAGTGAGTACACCCCTCACATTTTTGTAAATATTTTGTTCTATCTTTTCATGTGACAGAACTGAAGAAATTACACTTTTCTACAATGTAAAGTAGTGAGTGTATAGCTTGTATAACGGTGTAAATTAGCTGTCCCCTCAAAATAACTTAACACACAGCCATTAATGTCTAAACCTCTGGCCACAAATGTGAGTACACCCCTAAGTGAAAATGTCCAAATTGGGCCCAAAGTGTCAATACTTTGTGTGCCCACCATTATTTTCCAGCACTGCCTTAAGCCTCTTGGGCATGGAGTTCACCAGAGCTTCGCAGGTTGCCACTGGAGTCCTCTTCCACTGCTCCATGAGGACATCAAGGAGCTGCTGGATGTGAGAGACCTTGCGTTCCTCTACCTTCTTTTTGAGGATGACCCACAGATGCTCAATAGGGTTTAGGTCTGGAGACATGCTTGGCCAGTCCATCACCTTTACCCTCCGCTTCTTTAGCAAGGCAGTAGTCGTCTTGGAGGTGTGTTTGGGGTCATTATCATGTTGGAATACTGCCCTGCAGCCCAGTCTCCGTAGGGAGGGGATCATGCTCTGCTTCAGTACGTCACAGTACATGTTGGCATTCATGGTTCCCTCAATGAACTGTAGCTACCCAGTGCCAGTAGCACTCATGCAGCCCCAGATCATGACACTCCCACCACCATGCTTGACTGTGGGCAAGACACACTTGTCTTTGTACTCCTCAACTGGTTGCCGCCACACACGCTTGACCCCACCTGAAACAAATAAGTTTATCTTGGTCTCATCAGACCACAGGACATGGTTCCAGTAATCCATGTCCTTAGTCTGCTTGTCTTCAGCAAACTGTTTGCGGGCTTTCTTGTGCATCATTTAGAAGAAGCTTCTGGGACAACAGCCATGCAGACCAATTTGATGCAGTGTGCAGCGTATGGTCTGAGCACTGACAGGCTGACCCCCCACCCCTTCAACCTCTGCAGTAATGCTGGCAGCACTCATACGTCTATTTCCCAAAGATATCCTCTGGATATGACGCTGAGCACGTGCACTCAACTGCTTTGCTCGACCATGGCAAGGCTTGTTCTGAGTGGAACCTGTGCTGTTAAAATGCTGTATGGTCTTGGTCACCATGCTGCAGCTCAATTTCAGGGTCTCAGCAATCTTACAGCCTAGGTCATCTTTATGTAGAGCAACAAATCTTTTTTTCAGATCCTCAGAGAGTTCTTTGCCATGAGGTGCCATGTTGAACTCCCAGTGACCAGTATGAGAGAGTGAGAGCAATAACACCAAATTTAACACAACTGCTCCCCATTCACACCTGAGACCTTGTAACACTAACAAGTCACATGACACCGGGGAGGGAAAATGGCTAATTGGACCCAATTTGGACATTTTCACTTAGGGTGTACTCACCTTTGTTGCCAGCAGTTTAGACATTAATGGCTGTGTGCTGAGTTATTTTGAGGGGATAGCAAATTTACACTGTTATACAAGCTGTACACTCACTACTTTACATTGTAGCAAAGTGTAATTTCTTCAGTGTTGTCACATGAAAAGATATAATAAAATATTTACAAAAATGTGAGGGGTGTAATCACTTTTGTGAGATACTGTATACTGGAATTTATATATATATATTTTTTATATTACTAATGGCAATCAGAGACTTATAATGGGACTGCGATAGTGCAGCGGTCACTCTGACACTAACTGACCCTTTGGGGGAGGAGGGAACTGACTTACTGCCACTGACATCACCAGTGACATGAATACAGTGATAATACTATACACTGTCACTGTATTGATGACACTGGCTGGGATTAACATCTAGGGCGATCAAGGGGTTAATTGTGTGACTAACTATGTGTAATGTGTAAAAAGTGTTGCTTTTAATAAAGACCTTTCAGTTTCTTATCCCTTCTTTGCAGCAATGAGAAACTGACGGATAGCTCCCTCTGTAGAGAGCACTGTGTTTTTTTTACCAACACAGAGCTCTGGGCTGTGAATGTACACAGTCGATCAGCAGATCCTGGCTGTGAACCATTGGCCAGGATGTGCTGACAGGCTCCCACTGTGTACAATCAAAATAAACCCAGAAGTAGGTCACGATGTACCAGTACGTTGCTTTGTCTACAGTGGCCGCTCGCCCACAGTACATTGGGGGTGGGTGGTCACCAAGTGGTTAAAGCTGAAAGTGCTTCCAAAGCCAAGACATTTTTTAACCCTAATTTATTCCCTGCATTAAGGTAAAAAATGTCCCCGTAGCAATTTTGACCCCTAAATTCTAAAAAAAAAAAAAAAAGTCCTCACTCAATCCAGCACTATGCAAGTCTGTAGCTGCTCTCTCCTCTCTCCCTGCATTTACAGGATACTAAGGCAGCAGCCGGAGCCTTTGGTTCCTGCCGCTGTCAATCAAATTCTGGGGGGAGGGAGCCAGGGGGTGGGACCGAGTCGCACTATGTGTGTCTATGGACACACCGCCCAGCTCAGGAGTGAGCCCACATGTTTGCCCCATAGGAAGCTTGCTATGGGGGCACACACAAAAGAGGAGGAACCTAGAATGCCAGTGGGGGACCCCAGAAGATGAAGTTCAGGGCCACTCTGTGCAAAACCATTCCACAGGGCAGATAAGTATAACAAAGTATAAAGTATAACAAAAATGTAACCTTTACAATGGCTTCAAGTTTAGGTATGGCATTTTTTTATAGTTACATTGGTCCAGGTTGCCGTATCTGTGGGATCCCTCTAGAACAGGAGTCTCCAAACTTTCTAAAGAAAGGGCCAGTTTACTGTATTTCAGACTTTAACCTCCCTGGCGGTATGATTATGTCAGGAATTTTGTTCCAAAAGCGGTACGATTATTTTGCATGGAAATTTGGCGTTTTATATTGTAGGCCTGCAATTCTTAGGAATAACTCACTTAAATCTGTCCAAACAAGAGTCTAGTAGACATCCCGGGTATGAAAAAGTTTGAAAAATGAAATCATAAATTATAATATAATAAATAACTAAAAATAATTATCAAAAATAATAATATAATAGTAATAAAATTTATTCAATAATGTAATCAAACCAAAAACGCAGAAATTTGCTCAGTTGCAGAATTGTCGCTGTCGTCACTTTCAGTTTCTGATGATAAATTTCCCCAAAAATCAGTATCACTCAATTCTGCAAATGATTCTTATTTACTATCGGTGTTTTCTAGCTGATCAAAAACCACTTTTGACGTAAAGGGACGCTTTTTGGTTGCCATGGACATTGTCATGTTTCCAGGCAGAAAGAATGACATTTATTATATAAAAGTGCATGCAGGGCTCTGGGCAAACCACTAGGGACAAAGGGGATGTGTAATGATTTCATACAGTAATGTAATCTATAAGATTACAGTGTACTGTATGTACTGTGTGTGTTTCACTTTTTGAATTTCCCGCCGGTCTCCGTCCCCCTGCGACGCGACGCTCGCAGGGAACGGAGCCCGGCACACAGAGGCATCGGAGCGGCGGACACAGCCCGCAGACACGGCGGGGGACATCGCTGGATCCAGGGGACAAGGTGAGTAGCGCTGCCTGGATCCAGCGATGCAAGCCCGAGTGTGGCTCGGGGTTACCGCTCTTGGTACTGAAATTCCACCCCGAGCCACACTCGGGAATACCGCTAGGAAGGTTAAGGGGGCTGAATTGTGCCCAGTGGGAGTAAACAATACCCAATCTTTGGGATTAGGGGGAGAAATAGTTGGTGTCAGTGAGAGGAATAGTGCCCAATTTTTGTTGTCAGTGGAAGGAATTATGCCCCATCATTGGTGTCAGTGGAAGAAATAGTGCCCCATCATATCTCAATTGGCCCTAGTATATGTATGAATGTGAGTTAGGGACCTTAGATTGTAAGCTCCTTGAGGGCAGGGACTGATGTGAATGTACACTATATATGTAAAGCGCTGCGTAAATTGACAGCGCTATATAAGTACCTGAAATAAATAAATAATTGTTGGCATCAGTGGCAAGAATAATATCTCAAGGGCCGGATAAAGGCAATGAAAGGGCCACATCTGGGACAAGGTCCGCAATTTTGAGACCACTGCTCTAGAAGATGGAAATCTCTATACTAGACACAGCTACTTCAGCGATCCCTAGCATCTGGGTCCCAAGCTGATCCACTGCACTGCTGCTTACTGAACAGAAGGTTGCCTCCTTGGCACGGCCACCATTCAGAGAGCACGTCCAATCAGAGAACATTTACAATGTTCTCTAATTGGACAAGGTGGAGCTCATGGCATCACAACCCCACCTCCCCATCTTGTCAAATTAGAGAATGCTTTGCATTTATTGAAAAAAATATAAAGGGGTGGATTTACTAAAGGCAAATCAACGGTGCACTTTGCAAGAGCAGTTGCATGCACTTTTTCTCCAGAATTTAATAAATGACTTCCATCATCCAATCATGTGCAAGCAAAAATGCAGTTTTTTTTATTTTCCTTGCATGTGAATGGGTATTCTATACAAAGTGAAGCTTCTCCTTATTTACTAAGCTCTGGAGCAAATGCCCTTGCAAAGTACACAAGCCATTTGCCTTTCCTACCACCTATGCTAACTAACCTATCTAAGAAAGATGCATATACAGGTCTATTTTCAGCTCACTCCAGTCCAGTCATGTGATCTCCCCTGTGTCAGCCAGCGGTTGCTGCAGGGGAGAGGAGAGAGCGATTCAACAACGACTATAAAAACCTGGAATTTTTATTCCATCTGTTGTCGGTGCTCCCTCCTCTCCCCTGCAGCAGTGCTGGCTGACACAGGGGAAGCAGGATCATGTGACCGGATCAGAGCAGAGAAGCATATACAGTACATCATTCTCATACAGGTTAGTCAACATGGGTGTTAGAAGGGGACAGTTTTAGGAGTAGCTAGGGTTATCCCAAAATTCCACTTTATTATTATACAGAATTTATATAGCGCCAACAGTTTGTGGAGCTCTTTACACTAAAGAAGGGACACAGGACAATTACAATACAGTTCAATACAGAAGGAATAGGAGGGCCCTGCTCGTGGAGCTTACAACCTGAAGGGAGGGGGAGCTGGTACAAAAGATAATGGCTGCAGGGGATGATCTGATAGAGGTGACTCAAGCACAGTTCATAGGTGGAGGTGGGGTAGGCTTCCCTGAGTAAGTGGGTTTTCAAGGATCGCCTAAAGGCGAACAGGGTGGGGGCTGACCGGACATTCTGGGGCAGGGAGTTCCAGAGGAAGGGAGAGGCTCTGGAGAAGTCCTGTAGGCGAGCATGAAAGGAGGTAACAAGGGAGCTAGAGAGCAGGAGGTCCTGGGAGGAGCGGAGAGGACGATTAGGGCGATATCTGCAGATGAGATTGGTGATGTAGCTGGGGCAGTGTTGTGGATGGCCTTGAATGTTGTGGTTAGTATTTTAAATTTTATACAGTGGGGTAGGGGAAGCCAGTGAAGCGATTGGCAGAGCGGGGCAGCAGTCTCGGATCGGTTAGTAAGGTGTATAAGTCTGGCAGCAGCATTCATGACTTTAACCGTTTACCGACCACATAAAAATATATACAGCGGCAGGAAAAGTGGGCACATATAGATCCATGTCAGCCTCAGGTTGTGTGCCTAGAGCATGCTATCCAAGCTGTCATTCACAGCTCTCAGTCATGGCTTCTGAGCCAATGTGTGAGAGCCAATCACAGAAGTCACATGATAGAGAAGCAGCACTATCTCCAGGGCATTAAAGCTCACCCAAAGGACTGTCGGGAGGTGGCATTAAGTGGTTAAAAACCAACATTTATTTACCTTATTTTACTTACCCTTCATAACCAAGGTCAAAATAAACCTTACCCACTTCAGCTCCGGAAGCTTTACCCCCCTTCATAACCAGGCCATTTTTTGCGATACAGCATTGCGTTATTTTAACTGACAATTGCGTTGGCGTGCGACGCTGTACACAAATAAAATTTGTGTCCTTTTTTTCCCACAAATAGAGCTTTCTTTTAACAACTGACAATTTTGAAAAAAAAAACTATATTTTTTACTTTCTGCTATAAAACATTACCAATAAAAATCAATTTAGGCCAATATGTATTCTGCTACATATTTTTGGTAAAAACAAATTCCAGTACGTGTATATTGATTGGTTTGCGCAAAAGTTATAGGGATTACAAACTATGGGAGTTTTTCTTTTACTAGTAACAACGGTGATCAGCGACTTAGAGCAAGACTGCGACACTGCGGCGGACGAATCAGACACCTGACTGACACTTTTGACACTTTTTGGGGACCAGTGACACTAATACAGTGATCAGTGCTAAAAAAATGCACTGAAGGAGTTAACATCAGGGGCGATCAAAGGGTTAAATGTGTTCCCTGAGAGTAATAAATATCTGTGGGGGAGGTGCTTTGACTGGAGGAATGTAAAGATCTGTGTCCCTGCTTAGCAGGAACACAGGATCAGCACATTCCCCTCTCACAGACTGGCAGTCTGCCCTGGTTACATAGGCAGACTGCCGTTCCGCCTTCCTCCTGAATGATCGCGTCCACCGGACGCACTGATTGGCTCCCACTGTGTCCAATCACAGCGGAAGCGGGTCGCCGGCGGTGTACGCGCACGCCCCAGACCCGGAAGTGCCAGATCACATACTAGGTGCATGATCTGGCACAGAGCGGCAGCCCAATTTTGCAACTTTGACATGCTAGCAAAATTGTACATATTAACGCAACTTTTTACTGTATCTAGGTGGATTATACCTTGCGTTATTCAGCATAGATTGGCCTTTTATTTGGTGATAAATTTTAATGGATATCTCCTAATTTGTTTTATTATCAAAAGAAAACTGGCCCAAAATAGTTAAAAAAATATATATTTTTAAATTTAACTGTATATTTTTTATACTATTACCATGACCCACCACTAAAAAAAAAAAAGATGCAAAATAAATTCTCCTACTCCTGATGATTGCGATAATGCCACATGTGTGTGATTTGTTGTTTCTACCCACAGTAGGGTCAAGAAACAATAGTACACATTTTGTTTTTTTTTTGTCCTATTTAAACACACCGGGGTTGATGTACTAAAGGCAAATAGACTGTGCGCTTTTCAAGTGCAGTTTCACTCTGCCAGTGCAGCTGCTCCAGAGCTTAGTAAATGTGAAGCTCTGCTGACTTACATCATCCAATCATGTGCACTAAAAAGTTAATTTTTAAAAAAATTTCTTTGCATGTGATTGCGCATTCTTTGCAAAGTGAACCTTCCCCTCATTTACTAACCTCTGGAGCAACTGCACTTGCAGAGTGCAACTGTACTTGCAAAGTGCACAGTCTATTTGCTGTAGTAGGTCTGGATTTAATTTTTATGTACTTTCAGAAATATGTAAATATAGGGAAACTGAACTGTTGTAATAATACAACTCGTGTTGTGAAAATGCTAATGAAATGGTGACCATCCACTCTTGCTACAAGCATTAAATAGTCCAACTTCTTGTCTTGTCACATTGTTTCCGTTGTGTACATCTTCGCAGGCTTAGCACAATGTTACTCCCCTAATCTACTTTTTTGATTATTATGTCAGTCCTGTAAGAGAAGTTTTGTAACGTATCTTATTTTTCTGGGTTTTTATTGTGTCTCATCATGGTTCTAATATACCCATGTTCCTTCCATGTTCCTAAGGGGGAGATTTACTAAAACTGGTGCACACAGAATCTGGTACAGCTGTGCATAGTAACCAATCAGCTTCTAACTTGTTCAATTAAGCTTTGACAATAAAACCTAGAATGTGATTTGTTACTATGCACAGCAACACCAGATTCTGTGTGCACCAGTTTTACTAAATCTCCCCCAATATATATTTTCCTTATCACAGAGAGGAAACACTACTGGAGTGGGTTATCACAGTAGTGATCACTGTAATTGGCTAATCACAGTGATCACATCTTCGGAAGCCAGCTCTCCCAGCTCTCGATCATTAGAATGAGACCCAGAGCTGTTGGTAATAGTTCTCTCTCGGTGCCGGGAGGAAACGATCAAGCATGCTTCCCAGCACAAACACAGGAGCGCATATATGCGGTGCCTAGGATAAAAAGTCCACTTTCTGGATGCTGCATATATGTGTTATATGGTCATAAAAGGGTTAAATCTTAAAACAAATATGTAATATATTGCAGCTTACCAATCCTTAAACCTGGTAGCTTCATTCATTTTCCTTTTGTATAATTTTTTTTCTTTATTTTTGCCTAACATGAGCAAAGATGGGATTTAGGGGGTGCTGTGCCTCCCAAATTTCAGTATTGCCTCTCAAGACCAGTAGCATAGATATTTAGTAAGTGGAGAGGTCATGGGTCAGCACTCAGCCTTGGTGATGCCAAGGCAGCATAACTACACAGTGCCCTACCCCTATGCTTTACACCAATTCATTTATTTCCATAATGCAGGGGGCTGGACTAGGTTGCATGGTGTTATTCATTGCTATGGTGCTGACGGATAGCCTACTTGCATCTTAGAAATGGATGTCGTTATTCTAGAGGTGGGATTTAGAAGAGGGTGGAAGTCCTACTTCCATCCAAACTTTCTCCACGTAGGCAGGTTTAAACAGTTAGTTAGTTGCAGTCCTGGCCAGGAGGGAAACCGTTAACACCTTTTCTGGTTCTTTGGGCCTTCTTGGCAGGTTCTGCTCTTGGTTCGGCCCACTTGTCCCGTGACATATAAATTGGGTCAGTGGTCTGGCATGCGGAGCTGGAATAGAGTTTGTGCAGTAGAGTCCAGAGGGTTCTGTCAGTCCCGCTTCAAGGGTCTGGGGATTTCCCCAGGGACTTGGAGAGAGGGGAGCGCCGGCGCAGCTGTGAACTGTGAGGCCTGCAAGGGATGGTGATGGACAAAGAGACCCGTAGGAGTATGAGGATGTCGCTCATCATGGCCTGCTGATAGTGACTGGAGTTTTCCCTTAACCTCCCTGTCGGTATGATTATGTCAGATTTTTGGTGCCATTATTTTGCATGGAAATTTGGCGTTTTATATTGTAGGCCTGTAATTCTTAGGAATAACGCTCTTAAATCTGTCCAAACAAGAGTATAGTAGACATCCCGGGTATGGTAAAGTTTGAAACACAAAATCATAAATTATAATATATATGAAAAAAAATTATAATATAATAAATCACTATAAATAATTATCAAAGATGATAATATATTAATACAATTTATTCAATAATGTAATCTAGTCAAAAACACTGAAATTTGCTCAGTTGCAGAATTGTCGCTGTCATCACTTTCAGTGTCCGATGATAAATTTCCCCAAAAATCAGTATCACTCCATTCTGCAAATGATTCTTATTTACTATCGCTGTTTTCTAGCTGATCAAAAACCACTTTTGACTAGTGTTGAGCGAACCCGGACTGTAACGTTCGGGTCCGTACCGAACTTTCGGGTGTCCGTGGCACGGACCCGGACCCGGACATTTCAAAAATCGTTCGGGTTCGGTCCGGGGTTCTGCTATTTTACTCCACGTGTTGAGAAGCTGCAGGGCAGCCAATCAACAAGTGTTTCACTGGTTTGCCCTTAGAAGCCATCACAGCCATGCCTACTAATGGCATGGCTGTGATTGGCCGGTGCATCATGTGACCCAGCCTCTTTATAAGCTGGAGTCACAGTGCTGCAGTCACATGCTCCTTGGGTTAGTGTAGGGAAAGGTAGCTGACTGCGTGAGGGACAGATTTGAGACATTTTAAGACCTGATCCTGCATCCTGAGATAGATTACTTTACTACTGCTGTCTGTGCTGTTGCTCTGAGGACA
>BLSH010469145.1:813602-834496 GCA_018402905.1 Glandirana rugosa
TCGGCTTGAAGCCCTGTATCAGGCCCAGGTCCAGGCCTGCCTTGGGCTTGCTAGTGTGCCTGTGGCTTGGGGTAACTTCAGTTACCCCTGGGCTTGAAAATCCGTGTTTTTACCGACATTGTTTCAGGACCTTTCGGGATCTCCCGACGTTTTCCTTTCTTTACCCCCATTCCCACCCTGTTCACTGGATGTTTCTTTACCCCTGTCCCTTTATTGAAATTTATAAAAATTTTTTTATTTTTGTATTTTTTACGTTTTTACGTTTTTACCTCCACTTACACCTAGTAGAAGTTTGTTCACAGTTAATTTATTTTCCCTATCCCCATTTTTTTGTAGGGCACTTGCCCTAGTTTGAAGATGATTTTAGAACAGTTATATGGCTTCTACCGTTAATTAATACTTTTCAGACACTTGTTTGAAGATGATCCACATTCACCTCCATTTTTGCATTTTTGCATTTTTTATGTTTTTATTTTTTTAAAAATATTTAAAGTTATTTCCCTGTCCCCATTTCTTTGTAGGTCACTTGTCCCACCCTTACCCCCATTTCTTTCCTTTTGCAGCCCTCTAGGGCTTTCCAGGACTTTGTTACAGCCATTTTTGTGCCTAAAAGTTCGGGTCCCCATTGACTTCAATGGGGTTCGGTGTCCGTGTGATCGTTCGGGTTCCGTCCGGACCTGGACCCGGACTATGTCCCGAAGTTCGGCTGGACCAGCAGAACCCGAACTTCCAGAGGTTCGCTCAACTTTACTCATAAGTAAACAAATAATCAGATGAAAGGTGGTGATCAGTTGCATACTCAAGCTCGGTACACACTATGAGTTTTTTTCCTTTCAACCCAGCGGGTTGAACAAAAAAAAAAAAAAACTGTGAGCTTGCTATACTAACGATCTGCCAGAGCCATCTGATCAGCGATTTCAGCCATTGGCTGAGAACGCTGATAGGAAGCCAGTCCGCTGCTGGTTTTCCAGCATGCTCGTAAGACAGAAGTTGGCCAAACGGCTAGCTACTATCAGACTGGCTGCCATACACACGGGCCAAATGTCAGCCGGTTTTTATTGAACCGGCCGATGTTGCCCGGCATTCGGCTGTGTGTAAGGGGCTTTATTTTCCCAGAAGGAGGCCTCAAGTAGGATGGCTAGTGGGCATAATCAGCACAGTAGATGGAACATTATTAGGGAATTAATAAATAAGTAGTGTATTTATTTAGGACCCCCCACATAAAATTGCCAATAATATGTATATAAGTTTTTTCTTTATTCTGCCTGTGTGCTTCTTGAGCCCCCGCTCCTATTTTAAGAAAGTATATTAAAAATTACAGTATGTCATAATTCTGTCATAGTGTGAGATGAGTCGCATGACTTCATGCCTCTCATCTCAGCATGTGCCATACAACATTGCATGCATCTGTTGGAGAGAAAATGCTTCCCCTAAGATCCTGCAAGATCTCAAAGGAACTTGTTTTCCTTTCCCCAGCAAAAGAGTATAATCTATTATGGTACATGAGCGAGATGAGGTGTATGATGTCAGGTGATGTCAATACTGTCAGATCTCACAGTTTTGGCTTTTACTAACTTATTTCACAGTTTCCCTGAAGGCAATAGTGATGTTGCCTACCCAGGGGGCATCTGTGTGGCTGGGACTATGCCGCCACTGAACTTCAGGGAAATGCACTGCTGTTATGAATTTAAGGGAAAGGTTGGAAAGGTCCACTTTAAAAACCATTGAGTAGAGTAGAAGCATACATAGACTTTAAAAAACCTTTAAAGGTATTTTTACATACAGCTAAAGTAAATACTAGAATCTGTCCTTATGTAAGCATCCTGTAATCTCCTGCACAGCAACATGTAGACACGGAGAGGATCATCACTTTGAGCCAGCCGGAGATTTCATGTTAAGCACAGTGCTGTCTGTGAACATGTTTACACAAGGGAAGAGCATCTTTATAGACGGGGTATACTCAACAACCACATATTTAAGCAGTGAGCACTGAAAACTGCTAAACCACAATACAGCCCAGGGGAATCTACTGTCATTCATCATCATAATCATAATCTGCTACTTTAACACAGCATTTATAGCTTTGTGGTAGTCACCCGTTCTTCTTAATTGTCATTAATCTGCACCTGCACTAGATATACTCTGCTAGCTAGTTTTACACACACAGGCCAATAGCTGATAGACAGATAGGGGTTTATTTACAGCAGCTAGAGAGGGCAAAATTAGTCACATTTCAGCATAGAAAACAATCAGCTTCTAACCTGTTCAATAAAGAGGTTGTATACTCTCATAAAAAAAAAAAAAAAACCTGTAAGGCAAAGGCATAATGAGCTAGTATGCACCGCATGCTCATTATGAAATACTTAACTCAGAAGGAAGATCCGACTGGGCGGGTCGGTCCCCGCAGAGGGAGCTGACATCTTCCTTCGGGGCTTCCTTCCAGGTTTGCGGCTCCGCCACTGTGAGTGGCCGGAGATGTCACTCCCGTGCACACCCGCCAGAGCTCTTTTTTTACTTATTTACTTATTTACTTGTTTTTATTTATTTTTTACTTAAAGTGAATGTAGACCCAATTCATGAAATTTGAGCTGGGCACACTTATTGCAGTGTTTTGCTATCTCTCTTCAAAGCATGTCCCATAGCTGTCTCCTGCTCCGTTCAGCCTGGTAACTCCTGACAAGTTCTCCATCACATGTGATAAAAGCAGCCTGAGTTTTATGTTGGGGAGGATGCTATAAATAGATTAGCAGAGGCCTGAATGATTCAACGAACAGAGCGGAAAGTCTCTACCTATGAGGAGAGGGGGTGTGTGCCTTTCCTTCAATCAGCTGTCTTGGCTGTATGTCCAGGCTTCACTGCAGTGCTAACCAGGAAGAGAAAATCTCCTAACACGCTGTGCACTTTATAAACAGTATATAAAGATGAAGACAGCAGATAGACAACTAAAACTTATGTAGGAGGATTTGTTTCATCCCTGTGTATCATCTGAGGTTGTTCACGTCACTGGGTATATGTGAGGGTTTACATCCACTTTATGTATTGTTATTATTATTACCACCCCTCTGCCTTTTCCTAGGCAATAGGTATCAGTAATCGGTATTGGAGAGTACTTTAAAAAAAGTATCAGTACTTGTGCTCTGTGTTAAAATAATGGTATCGGTGCATCCCTAATATTTTCCCCTGTCTCTGTTGAGAAACTTCTAGAGTTTAGAGAGGGAAATACAAATCTCTCACCTGAATATTTACTAACCTCTGGCCAATCCCTGGGGAGGTGTGCCCAGTAGGTGGTCAGAAAAGGGTTAATAGGCAGGAACCTGCTCAGACTTGTTTTTCCCCTGAAGGAAAAAGGGCCGTGCTTTCCTGACTGGCTGCTAGACCACTCGCTCCCCTGGATCGAGCCCATGGCCTTGCTTCTGCTTGGATTTGTGAGTCCAATCTCCTGAACTGCAGTTTTTCTATGGTCCTCGGTTGTGGATGTTATAGAATGCTCCAGTATGCCTAGTTGCTATCCATCTTGTGGTCTTTAGCTGAAAGAACTTAGACTGTATTAGTCTGCTCCTAGTAACTGTCTAAACCTATTCCTGTAATTGTCAGCTGTGGGGAACTTAGGCCAACTATAGATGGTTTGAATCTCAGCAGAGACCGGCAGAGATCCCATCCATGTATGGTCAGGCTGATTGTATCCAAGTCGATCCATTGATTTGATCTGCTGTGATTGGTCACAATGATCACATGGCACTGCTACACTGATTTGTCATATGCTTGCATAACAGATCATGCTGCAGTGTAGCTGGATCCTGGGAGGACATCATATGACGTCCACCCAAGATGGAAGTGCACCTTCTTTGCCGTTATTCTATTATAGGCTGGGCGGATTGATTAATCTCTACAAAAATATACAGTACAATGACTAGAAGGTACAGAATTTACGTATTACAAACATTTTAAGAATATTATAATGCAGCATCATAAGTAATATATTAAATAACACTCACAGTGTTGGAGATAGAATGTAGAGAATATCCATCATACTCACGTCCTGAAGAAGACAACAGATGTTGAAATGCGTTGGAGTTTTGTCTACATACCAGTGACCCTTTGGGTCCCCTTTTAAGTGGTTTGATTGGTATTCATTTATTATGGTTATGAGAGTTTTCAACTCTCCCGTGCTCTATCCAAAATTTAAAAAAAAGTTTTGCCTATAGGTTTACTTTAATTGTCGTTTATATTTTTGGTGCCCCTTTCTACCTAATATAAGCATGGCATAATTAAACTATTGTAGGAAATCTGAGCTACTTTCTGTGAGCAGAGCAGAGCACTCTAAAATAATATGCATTCTCTGTTTTTATGTGAGACCTTTAAATACATTTTAGGTGTGATTAAGGTTCAGGAGGGCAGTATTTTCAGTATGAAGCTAAGATCAAGAACACAGGGATACGACTTCCAACTAGCAGGAGGAACGTTCAAAACGTATAAAGTATTATTTTACTGAAAGAGTATGCTACGGAAATTTCTGGTTGTGACTCTAAAAATAAAAGTTAGTTTTGCAATTGCAGGAACAGATCCACAGGACTCAATCTTTGTGTTTAAAATGTCCGTTCTGACAAAATGTATTATTACATGATATTTTATACATAGATAAGAAAGGGGTGGTGTGAAATGTTATTAGAAACTAACAAATAGAAATATATTATTAAAAGCTAGTGAATAGAATAATTGCAAAAGTAAAACATAGAGAGGGGAGGGGGGAGTAGAGAGAGAGAGAGAGAGAGAGCTTCTAGGAGAAAGTGTATCTGTGTGATAAGTGAAGGCCACAGAACACATTGCAGCAGCGTGAACAAAATGGAGTCTCTTGTGCTTAAATGAACAATACAGTGAAAGTCCATGTAATTTCCCTCCTTTTGTTTATTTGACACCATTCTTCTCTGCGTTACATTCAGCCGATTGCCGGTAGCTCCTGCTACGTTGGCGCAGAGAGACGGCGTCCTGTTCAGCTTTCTCCTAGTTTTCTCAGAATAATGGGTTCATCAGGGCTGGTGGACCATCTATTGATACAGTGGGTGATCACACAGAGGCACAGCCTGACGAGGAAGTAAATAACAAGTATGAGAAATAGGAATATCACAATTTAAACACCTAATTTCTGTAACCATGTTGCTATGCCATATAAAAAATCACCAAAACCTCCTAATCCCTTCAAGGGGTTCCATTCATCTTTTAGCAATATCTCTGGCCTCATTCTGTAGTTCTCTTATCTTAGAAATATTCCCTTTAATAATGTCCTCACTATCAGAAATGTATATTCAACAGTCAGTGCGAATAACCTTACACATCCCACCTTGAGCTGCAGTGAGATAATTTAACGTTAATCTGTGCTCTAATACTACTTTTTTAAGCTGAGCCATTTCGTCACTTAATAAACCTATATCAGTGGTAGTAAGGTTAATAATTTCATCTACAATTCTAGTGTAATTGTTTATTCTTTTCATTGCTTCAATTCCCCATCCTGTCCAGGAAGGGAACCATGACCATGCCATGTCACCTTTAGTGAAAAGTTCTCCTTTGAACACTAAAGGGTATGCTGGACTTTGACCGGGTCGCACTGTGTCTTTGCGAACAGCCAAAGCAGGTAATAACTTCCCAATATAACATGTACCTGTAACATTAGTAAGAAGCCAGGCGAAAGCTTTATCTCCACATATAAAATATAACCCTCTACATATGGATGGTATTCCTGCTCCTAAAACACTAGATCCAATAACATTGAATCCCAGGTAACCGACATTTCCACATATTGGGAACTGTGTGCAATTTGTATTATAAAGGGTTCTATTTAGTTCTGGATCTGGGATATAAAAATACTGACCAGGGTTTCCTCCATAAACTGCAATCTTTGCCCCAGTGCAATCTGAATTGCCCAGCCGTGTACATTTAGCGTTAAATTGGCATGTAATGTTTAGACAAATCTGTGGGGTGTCTATGTGTTTTGAGACCATCAAAGTTACTGAACTGTGCTCATTAGCTGTGGAAACTATGTATGAGCCATTTATTCTGGTCCTGTTTAGATTAGTGAAGTTGAGAGGCATTGCTATCATGCGTATTGTTCCCGTTTGGGGATATAAGTGAGAACACACCCAGCACTTACTAGCATTGCTATGGGTTGCATACAATTTTAACATTTGGATGAAAGGGTTATTTTTCCATGTCTCAGTTCTCACAGACAACAAGAAAAGAAACATCAATTTTATTTCAAAGGATATCATCACTTCAGGATTTTCTTGCAATGACTGGCGTGAATCCAGATGCGCTTTCCTTCCAACTTGACAGCAGAACTGGTTGTCAAAAGCACCAAATGTGGTCCGTCAAATTTTGGTTCTAGCGGCTTTCTGATGTGTCACTTGACCACCACCCAGTCATGTGGTTGGATTCTGTGAATACCTGGAACAGAATCTGGGTCAGGGATAGAGTTGTAAACACCTTCATGTACTTTATTCAATGTTCTTTGCAAAATCTGAACATATTCTAACAAACTAGAGTGACAAGCCTGCAACTGTTGAGGAAAATATAGCCCTGTTTTGGGTGGTCCTCCAAATAAAATCTCATAGGGGGACAGCCCATGTGGTTGTTTAGAGGTAGCTCGTACAGAATATAGGGCTATTGGCAAAGCTTCCACCCATCCTTTTCCTGTATCTGCTTTAATTTTTGCACATCTGTTTTTCAAAATTCCCTTAAGTCTCTCAACTTTACCACTGCTTTGTGGATGATAAGGTGTATGGAAAGCTTGCTGCATGTTAAGTGCTTCAATTACCTCTTTCATCACTTCTCCAGCAAAATGGGTTTCTCTGTCACTCTCAATAGTTTCAGGAACTCCATACCTACAAACTATTTCATTCAAAATTTTCTTTGCTGTTGTTTTTGCATTTGCTTTGGCTACCGGCCAGCATTCAGGCCAACCCGAGAACATGTCAATGCACACTAGAGCGTACTCATGGGTGCCTATTCCGGGCATCTGAATGTAGTCCATTTGAATTCTTTGAAAGGGGAAATCTGGCTTAGGAGAATGCTTTTGGGGAACATGGACAGGCCTCCCTGCATTGTACAGAGCACAAGGGAGACATGAAGGAGAAAACCTGGCTGCAAATGCACTAAATCCAGGTGCTATCCAATAGCAGTCAGTAAGTGCCACCATCGCGCTCTTAGCAAGTTGACTGATGCAATGTGCCAGTTGTGCTAAAACTGGGTACAAACTCCTGGGTAGACACCACCTGTTGTCAGCGCTCCACAGGCCCTGCTGATTTTGGGTAGCATTACATTTGATCCTCTTATCCTTCTATTCATCAGGGGCCCAGTTCTGCAACTGAATTAAAGTTTCTATATCCCACTGTGCTTGATGAGGGGTATCTGTCCCTGCTACCTGGGCAACACCTACAGTGGGTGTGACTCCAAATGACATAAGGGCAGCATCCTTTGCCACTTGGTCCACCAAAGCATTTCCTCTGGCTGTCATGTCATTTCCCCTTGCATGTCCTTTACCTTCAAGATGGCAACTTCTGCTGGTTTATGAAAGGCCTCAAATAGCCTCTCTATGAGTTTTGCATGTCTCACTGGCTTCCCTGCACTAGTCAGAAAGTTCCGTGCTTTCCAAATAGGCCCAAAATTGTGCGCTATTCCAAATGCATATCTGCTGTCAGTGTAAACATTTCCCCTTTGATTCTCTAGGAGATGACATGCTTTGACTACAGCACACAACTCAGTTTCCTGTGCTGACATCTGGGGTGTCAATGCTTCTTGATGTTAAATAGTGTCTGTAGTGGTTACAGCAAACCCTGTGTGTGGCTTTCCATCATCAGTGTAAAATCTGGAGCCATCTACGAATAGGTGTGTGTCACAATCTGATAAAGGCTCATCTTTTGCTGGGGTGACAGAGGCCCTTTCTACCTCCATCAGAGCCAAACAATCATGAGAAAAACTCTCAGGTTCTGCATCAATACCATTTGTTGAATCTTCCTCATCAGTTATAGGAAGAAGAGTAGCCGGATTTAAAGTAACACATCGTTTGATTGTTAAATTTGATGGAGCAAAAAGAGCAGACTGGTACTTGTCAAATCTACTGGCAGACACATGTCTGGTATTTACTTGATTCATGATTTCCTGTACTGCATGCGGCACATACAGGGTCAGAGCAAAATCTCGTACAAGCTCAGTTACTTTGTCTAGCAGCAAAATGCAGGCTGCTATGGCTCGCATACAACTGGGGGAGCCTTTGATGCCCGGGTCTAACAAGGCTGATACATACATCACAGGCCTCTGTTTATCTCCATGTAGCTGGGTGAGTACACCTGCAGCAAATCCATTGACTTCATGACAAAACAATGAGAAGCTCTTTTTATAGTCAGGAAGTCCAATGGCGGGAGCTTCAGACAAAATTTTAATAAGCTCCTTCATCTGCAATTCATTGTTCCATGTGAGTTTGAAAGGGTTTGTAGTGGTAGCCTCATATAGAGGAGCCATAAGTTCTGATGCATTTGGAATCCAGTCCCTACAATATCCCACTAACCCCAGGAAGGCACGCAGTTGCCGTACATTTCTGGCTTTTCAAATTTTTGTAGAGTTTTAACTCGATCTGGGGTTAGGTGACGGATTCCATGTGAAATGCAGTGACCCAGGTAGATCACTTTCTCTTGGCAGTATTGTAGCTTCTCTTTGCTGACTTTGTTGTTACTGTTATAGAGAAACATGAGAAGGCTTACTGTTTCTCTGCTACAAATGTCCTTTGTATCAGAACAAATAAGCAAATTGTCTATGTACTAAAGCAAAACTGTGTTTGGGTGTGAGGGGGACCAGTGGTCCAATACTTGCTTTAATGCAGTATTATATTCAGAAGGGCTACTCACACAGCCTTGGGGAAATCTTGTCCATGCTAACTTTTGGGCCTCATGGGTAAATGAAAAAAGGTGCCAGCAATCTGGGTGTAGGGGCACTGAAAAAAAGCATTTGCAAGATCAATCACTGTAAAGCAGGTGCTGGAGGCAGGTATTCCACTTAGTAAAGTGCGGGGGTTCGGCACAATTGGGGTGTCTGCCTCAATTATATTGTTAATGGCTCTCAAATCATGCACCATGCAGTATGTCACTTGCCCACCCTTCTTGTCTGGCTTTTTTGCAATTGGGAACAGGGGTGTATTGGCTTGGGACTTAATTGGTACAACAACCCCTGCTGCTTTCAGTTGAGTGATGTGATTCTTTATCCCCTCTGTCTGAGCAATACTCAGCAGGTACTGTTTAATCTGTGGGAGTTGGGCTCCTGGTTTAATTTTTATCATAACTGGGGTGCAGTCCAGCAGACCTACGTCATATTTGCTGGTGGCCCATAAATCAGCAGGAATCACTTCCAATTCTGGTGGGAATGGTGGAATGGAGTCTTGGATTAAAAATACTCCACAGGCAGAATCTAAAACTTCTCCAGACAGACTACTGACCACTTGAACTCCTGTAGGACTCCTGGCTGGCTTGCCACTTATTGTTACGGAAATTTCTGGTTGTGACTCTAAAAATAAAAGTTAGTTTTGCAATTGCAGGAACAGAGCCACAGGATTCAATCTCTGTGTTTAAAATGTCCGTTCTGACAAGATTTATTATTACATGATATTTTATACATAGATAAGAAAGGGGTGGTGTGAAATGTTATTAGAAACTAACAAATAGAAATATATTATTAAAAGGTAGCGAATAGAATAATTGCAAAAGTAAAACATAGAGAGGGGAGGGGGGAGTAGAGAGAGAGAGAGCTTCTAGGAGAAAGTGTATCTGTGTTATAAGTGAAGGCCACAGAACACATTGCAGCAGCGTGAACAAAATGGAGTCTCTTGTGCTTAAATTAACAATACAGTGAAAGTCCATGTCAGAGTACAACGTAGTTTCCACTTAGAGCAAACTTTCAGCAGAGGTATTGAGCCAGTCAACAGCTAGTGAATTTAAACAAGGTTGGGACAAACATAGATTTACACTTGGAGGTGCAAATTTGATGGACTACTTGGTCTTTTTCTGCCATTGCTCTTCTATGTTTCTTCCAATGTAAACAACCAACAGGTGTGGGCAGGCTCAATGTACCCAAGTTGATCGATTCATCAACTTGGGTACAACCATCCTGTTGGATTTTAAATAGCCACTAGCAGTAATCAGTGTGTTCTCCCGGCGGGGATGACTCTCCCCGCCCCCCACTGAGAAGACACAACGGCCCAAGGGAGGGATTCCACCATTAACACTGACTGTGATTTCAGGAAAGAAAATTGCTCCATCTATGTTGTTAGATAACGTAATGAACAATGACTTTAGAGAGGTCAGGTATGGCTTGTTTTTAGGCTTCATGCACACAGGCCATTAAAAAAATGTCCTAAAAATGTCAGTAGCTTATCAGTGATTTTTTCAGCATTTACAAGTGTTATATTACCAGCGGTTTTTCACGTTTTTTTTCGTGTTTTTAATGGGCCAGCCTTTTTTTTCTCAATTGATCTAAAACGTCCAAAAAAGTTGGGGATCGACGTTTAGCCGTGTTTTTGAGCGTTTTTGGGCATTTTTGAGCATTTGAATGTTTTTACACCTGAAAAATGTTTCTCAGAACCCTCTGGTCTTGGGTTTTTTTTACAGCTCACTACTAAAAACAGTTGATAACAGCCTATGTGTGAACACAAAGGATAACATGATGGAGGGTTTATTGACTGTAGAAAAAAAACATCTGCAGCTAAAAACAGCTACTGTAAAACAGTCAAGAAACGTCCGTGTGCATGAGACCTAAAGCTCTTTTACTGCATAGCTGAACAACAGGGGGCGGGTGCGGGGGCACGCAGCGTGGCAATCGGTGGTGTGGTGTGTCAGTCCCTGTAAAGAGCCTATGATGTAGGCTCTTTCCCATGTGCTCAGTTGTGCCCAATCACAGCTTGTCACATGGTAACCAGGAGTTGCCCTTTATCGGCTTTTCCTCTACTCCCGCTGACAAGGCACAAGTAGAGAAGAGCCGATCGGTTGTTCTCCTGACGGGAGGGGGTGTCTGTGTTGATAATCAGCGCATTGATTTTCAGAGCAAACTCATCGAGGGTGCCCAGTACAGCCCACCAGGGATACCCACTAGAGCCCACCAGGGATGCCCACTAGAGCCCACCAGGAATGCCAATCAGTGCCCATTAAAATGCCAATATGTGGTCATCAGCGATTGTCAGTGTCTCCTAATCAGTGCCACCCATCAGCGCCCCTCAGTGCCACCCGTCAATGCCCATCAGTGCCCACCAGTGCCGCCTATGAGTGCCCATCAGTGCCACCTATCAGTGCTCATCAGTGCTGCATATCAGTGCCACCTATCAGTGCCCATCAGTGCTGCGTATAAGTGCCTCATCATTAGTGCCCATCAGTGCTGCCTCATCAGTGCCCACCAGTACTGCCTATCAGTGTCCATCAGTACCACCTATGAGTGCCCACCAGTGCCGCCTATGAGTGGCCATCAGTGCCACCTATCAGTGCTCATCAGTGCTGCATATCAGTGCCACCTACCAATGCCCATCAGTGCTGCCTTATCAGTGCTGCCTATCAGTGCCCATCAGTGCTGCATATAAGTGCCTCACCATTAGTGCCCATCAGTGCTGCCTCATCAGTGCCCATTGGTGCAGCCTCATCAGTGCTCATCAGTGAAATAGAAATTTAGACTTGCGCATTTTGCGCTCCTACGCCTTTGATAAAGTGCAGGAGTGCGAAACGTGTCAGTCTACTCTACCCCCCTCCCCTAATTCACCACATTCAGCCCATGGTGTCCCCCCCGGGAGGAACCTCACATTGAACTTGTTGCTGATTGGCAGCGTGAGGAGACTCAGCCTGCTAGATTCCCCAACTGGTGTCCGGATCACAGCCCTGTGGATCAGCTGATCCATCACATGATTAGATTCTCTGTACGGAGGTCTTCCCGTGTCTATCCAGCTGACGGCGCAGGTTCGTCACTGTCTCGGTCTCTGGTGGGGCTCCTGGCTGCTCAGTGAGTGAGTGGTGATGGCTGGTCCGCCCCCTCACACACAGTGCTGGCAACTCCGCTCCACAACGGCTCTCCCCTCATTCCAGTGGTAAAGGTCTTTATTGGTGTCCTACCCTGCTTACCTACAAGGCTCCTATCCTACAGGCTCCTGTCTATGGAGGATACATAGTGGAGCAGCACCCATGTGACAGCGGCTGCTTTTCGATCCACAGTCCGGGAAATCAGTGGTTCCTCACACTTCTGGAGGTCTCCCCATGTCCTTGAATGAGGTTTTTGCAATACCTTTTTTTCACATAATTACTATTATTGATGGTAGATGTAATGTTTGTACACAATTCTGCGCTGTACAGTGACTTTTCCTAAGGAGTTACAAACAGCTTTTAACCATTTAAAAGAATGCCAAATTTTTTACGCACTAATTATTGATTTTTACTTTTTAGTTTACCCAGTTGATCGCTGCCGCTTCTCTCTCCCTCAACAAAACTGTATGTGCTTGTTAGAAATGAAAAGGGGAAATACCATTTCTGACACTGCAGCTCTGTGGTCACATGATCCCCCTGTGCTGGCTGGCTTCGATCTACAGAGAGAAGCGGGAGGGGCCAGATTCCTCTCTGACATCAGCCGGCCAGCAGAGGGGAATCTCCACCCCTCCTGCTTCTCTCCATAGATCGGGGCCGGCCAGCACAGGGGGATCATGTGACTGCACAGCTGCATGTCAGAAACAGTATTTTGCCTTTTCATTTCCAACAAACAGTTTTGTTAATAGCTGCATATCTGCATTAGATGCATTGAAATGTGCTGCATTATGAAGTGGAATAGATGAGGGAGGGGCGGGGAGAAAATACTCTCATGCGGACAGTGAGGTAGGGGGGAGAGACTGTCAAAGGAGAGACAAGAGCTACGGATGTCGGAGACACATAAACTGACCACGGTAGTTGGGGCTCAGCAGCCATTATTATCGTGGTCAGCAGAGGCAGGGGGACTCAGGAACTGGCAGGATCAACCAGGTTTATTACAAGTTAGGAAGAGAAGACTTGCACAGCACAAGCACTTTGCTTTTATTCATGCCTTATCCTCTTGCCGACCAGCCACCGTCATTATACGGCGGCAGGTTGGCTCTCCTGCGGGAACCAACGTACGTATATGGTCCCTGAATGTGAGATTGCGGGCGGTGCTTGCCTGCGGGTGTGGCGGACTCGATGTCCACCGGCCGCCCATGATCCCTGTACACAGCGGCAGAATGGGGATCTGCCAACGTAAACAAGGCAGATCCTCGTTCTGACAGGGGACATGTCAGAGATCTGCTGTTCCCAGTGTTCAGGAACAGCGATCTCTGTCATGTTCTAAGCAGCCCATCCCCCCTACAGTTAAAACGCACACAGGGAACACAGTTAAACCCCTTGATCGCCCCTAGTGTTAACCCCTTCCCTGCCAATGTCATTTATACATTGATCAGTGCATTTTTATAGCACTGATCAATGTAATAATGTCACTGGTCCCCAAAAAGTGTCATTTGGGGTCAGATTTGCCCGCTGCAATGTCATAGTCCCGCTAAATATCACAGATCTCCGCCATTATCAGTAAAAACAATAAAAAATAAATAAAAGTCCCTAAATCTATCCCACAGTTTGTAGACGCAATAACTTTTGCGCAAACCAATCAATATATTGGCCTAAACTAATGAATACATTTATTTTTGGATATGTATTATAACAGAAAGTAAAAAAAAAATAGTTTTTTTTTCAAAATTGTCAGTCTTTTTTTATTTATAGAGCAAAAAATAAAACCCGCAGACGTGATCAAATACCACCAAAAGAAAGCTCTATTTGTGGGGAAAAAAAGGACATCAATTTTGTTTGGGTACAATGTCGCACGGCCGCGCAATTATCAGTTAACCGCTTGCCGACCGCTGATCGGCATTTGACGGCGACAGAGTGGCTCTGTAAGGCATAACGCCGTCATATGACGGCGGCTGCTAGATCGCGCACGGTGAGCGCGCGTGTGCCGCTGGAGGCGCGCCTGCGTGCTCACTGTGTCCGGGGAGGGCCAGGGAGCGGGTGCGGCGGATTCGATCTCCGCCGGCTACCCGCGATGCCCCCCCCCGGAGTGAAAGAATGGAGGTCCGTGTAAGTAAACACGGACCTCCGTTCTGTGAGGGGGAAGGACTGTGATCACAGCCTTCCTCTACATGGAAGCTGTGATCACTTCCCTTCCCCAGCTAGGGCAGCCCACACACAGTTAGAACACGCCCAGGGAACACAGTTAACTCTTATAGCACTGATCGCTGTATAATTGCCAATGGTCTCAAAAAAGTGTCAAAATGTTCCGACATGTCCGCCCTAATATCGCAGTACTGCTAAAAATCGCAGAACGCTGCCATTACTAGTAAAAAATAAAAAAAAATAAAAACCCCAGAAATTAATTCTCATCATCCGTAAACGCGACCACTTTTGCGCAAACCAATCAATAGACGCCGACTGCGATTTTTTTAATCACAAATATGAGGAAGAATATAAATCGGCCAAAACCGATGAAATAAAATGTTTTTTTATTTATTTTTTTTGGATTTGTATTTTAGCAAAAAGTAAGAAATTTGTTTTTTTTTTGCAAAATTGTCGCTCTTCTTTTGTTTATAGCGGCGATCAGAAATGACGCAGTGGTGATCAAATACCACCAAAAGAAAGCTCTATTTGTGGGAAAAAAAGGACGCCAATTTCGTTTGGGTACAACGTCACATGACCGCACAATTTTCAGTTAAAGTGACACAGTGCCGTATCGCAAAAAATGGCCTGGTCAGGAAGTGGGTAAAGCCTTCCGGGGCTGAAGTGGTTAAAGGAACAGGATCTTTTTTTTTTTTTTTTTTTTTTGTTATGGTTACATACACTTTAATCTCTTTTACCTCTATCCCTCATCCCTTTTACCTGTACCAATGACCTAGTTCAAAAGGGTTTAAATCTGGCAAGCTTGTGTAGGCATTTGACATTGCCTAGAGTCAGCGCTCTCTTTGGCAACTCATGCTTGATTAAACATGAACTAGTAGCCTTGCCCAGACAGAATGATCTACACAAATTGGTCTGCAAAATTCCCACCTAATGAAATTCCACCCTGTGCATGCTTGAGCGTTTGTAGAAGGGAAAAGTGGTCAGCCATTGCATTATGCAACATGTTTACAAAACATGGATCATCTGCCCTGATCTCTGACAACAGCAGCTGAATTGTTTAACAGGAATTTCTGGATGTGTAAGCAGGATCATTATAGCATTTTTACTTTAATTATATAGCACCTGTTACATCAAACACTTCAACACAAAAGAAGAAGCCACATTTTAAAATGTATCAAGACATTAACCAATACTGTTCTTTTGTTTAATTTGATAAGATGATTCAGTACTCCTAAGGCCTCTTTCACACTTACATGTCCTTTATGACGGACTCCTCTGCTCAGCGGTCTGTCTCCACTCACTGTACATCTCCTGTATGGGAATCAGATGAAAATGGATAGGGTAGGCCAGGGATATGCAATTAGTGGACCTCCAGCTGTTGCAAAACTACAAGTCCCATCATGCCTCTGCCTCTGGGTGTCATGCTTGTGGCTGTCAGAGTCTTTCTATGCCTCATGGGACTTGTAGCTCTGCAACAGCTGGAGCTTCGCTAATTGCATATCCCTGGGGTCGGAGTTTCCATCCATCTGGATTTAGCAGATCGGAGCAGATTGGATGTCAGCGGACATGTCACCCCTGACATCCGTCGCTCCATAGAGATAGATGGAGTGTCCGTTCAGGTCCGCCTGAAAACTGACATGGTCCGCAAGTGTGAAAGAGCCCTTAAAAATAGTTTGCAGTCTAAAGCTGGCTATTGGTAGAAGTTTATTGAAAAATGTTCATTTTAAAAATGTTTGTTTGATTTTTCTAAACATTAGTGGGGTCAAATCAGCGTTCGTTTTTTGCCCACAATGGTGAGAAAATTCCAAGGAGCAGGATGGAAAATTTCCTTAAAAGAACAATTTTTTAACAGTGTATGGTGGTTTTCATTACATTACCTTACATTCATTACATTAAATTACATTAATTCTAAAATCAAATATTAAATGCAAATTAAATGAAATGAAAGCACTGCTGAATGACATTCGTCCAGTCACTGAATGCACAAAGAATTTTCATCCAAATATTTTATGAATATTTTTATGTACATTTGTGTAAAAATCTACTAGTGTATAGCTAGCTTTAGAAAAAGGAAATCTGAACATATATAGTAGCATATGCCAAAATATTTCGAGCCAGACACATTTTCGATCTTGCCTGTCATTACTGTTATGTTATATTTTTATGCCATGCATATTTCACAGTGCTTAACAAGTAGTTCCCACCTCAATTAAAATGGAAAATTGCATACTTACCTGACTGTAACTTTCCTTTCCTGACGCATAAGCATGACAGCATACACGTATGGGTACAGGCTCCACCCCTGTCCAATCACAGGACCGGTTACTCTATATAAATAGGTCACCCCACAAGACTGCATTCTCATAACTATAATAAATACAAAGCCCATGGAGGGACCTGTATGCTGTCATGCTTATGCGTCAGCAAAGGAAAGGCTGAACCTTTGTGGCTAGGTCAGATGAATCCGGCAAGGAGAGGGTAAATATTCTGCTTTAAGCAGTTCCATAGCAGGCTGTGCAGTGAGAAAGAATGCCACCTTGTGGGGGTGACTCATTTATATAGTATAACGGGTCTTGTGATTGGGCAGGGGCAAAGCCTGTACTCACGCATGTACACTGTCATGGTTTTGTCAGGAAAATAACTATTCTGGTACACTCCACAGCAAACCATTAGTCATCGGAGTTAGCCCATTGCCTTGTATATGTCTTGGATATTCAAACAACATGATCTCTCTGCCATATTTGTAACTTTGATCCTTTCCACCTTTGGTGTTTTTGTCCATCATTGTGTGCTTCAGCGCTTCCTTTTTTGCATGTTTCTTAAAAGAGATGTATGTTTTTTTTTTTTAAGAATTACACTTACCTAGATGTCCTCTCGGTGCCCCTAACACTGAGAACCGGGGCGATTGAACACAGCTGATTGCTCGGTTCTCACAGCTCCCAGAGCAGCTCTCCCCCTCACTCACTGGAGCGCTGGCCTGTGGACAGTGGCAGCTGGTGACATTTTAGGATGGGGGGGTGCCAGACCCTGTCCTTCCTTTTTGACCCCTCCCACTTCTCATAAGCCCCACACCTTATAGTTTCCACCCATTGTGTCAGGAGTATACAGCCCAGCATCACCAGGTAGGGTATACAGCATCACCAGATAGGGATATACAGAGTCACCTGATAGGGGTATACAGAGTCAACAGATAGGGGTATACAGAGCCATCAGATAGCAGTATACAGAGCCACCAGATAGCAGCATACAGAGTCACCAGGTAGCAGTATACAGAGCCACCATATAGCAGTATATAGAGCCCCAGATAGCAATATACAGAGTCACCATATAGAAGTATACTGAGTCACCATATAGCAGTATACAGAGTCACCATATAGCAGTATACAGAGTCACCATATAGCAGTATACAGATCCACCAGATAGCAGTATACAGAGTCACCATATAGCAGTATACAGAGTCACCATATAGCAGTATACAGAGCCCCAGATAGTGGTATACAGAGTCACCATATAGCAGTATACAGAGCCCCAGATAGCGGTATACAGAGTCACCATATAGCAGTATACAGAACCCCAGTTAGCGGTATACAGACTCACCATATAGCAGTATACAGAGCCCCAGATAGCGGTTTACAGACTCACCATATAGCAGTATACAGAGCCCCAGATAGCGATTTACAGACTCACCATATAGCAGTATTCAGAGCCCCAGATAGCGGTATGCAAAGTCACCATATAGCAGTATACAGAGCCCCAGATAGCGGTATGCAGAGTCACCATATAGCAGTATACAGACCCCCAGATAGGGGCTCACGGCACTGACAGACACCCCCCCTGAAGTTGGGACAAAGTCCTGCACTTACCCATCTCTTAGGTGGGCTGGCAGTGTGCAGAGTCCTGTGAGCGGGGAGCGTGCCGGAGCGCAGAGTCGGGACTGAAACCTGGGGGAGTGCTGCACCTGCGTGAGTAATCACGCAACCAGCATGTCCACCACAGTCCCGCCCCCGCCCACCGCATCCAATGCCAGTTAGTCACAGGCTCAGGGCAGCCAATCAGACTATGTGTGTGCACCTGTTCAGCGCACATACACAGTATTTTATGACTGACCAATCGGCTCACTACTTGCTGTCAGCAGAAAGCAAGGAGCCAAGAAAAAAAAAGTCAATATACCGGCGCCTCCTGTGGGGGGCCGGGCTGACTTTTTTTTTCTTGTCAGCATGGGGGGAGGCGGTGCTCAAGCCCCCCTTATTGACCGGCCCCCGCTGTCCGTGGAGAGGGCGAGAGTTGCCGTCTTGGGCTCTCAACGGCCTGCTGAGAGGCTGAGCCGGGTGTCAGTCCAGACATGTGGGCAGATCCCAGCTTCATTGTCGCGATCATGCCTGAACCTGGACTGGCTCAGTGACATCAGCCAAGAGTGGGCTTTAGGCTGTACTTCTCCTTTAATGTAGAACTTTTTTCATTTTGGATAGAGAAAGGTAGATCTATAAGCCCTGCCAAGTTTTTTTTTTGCCATCGGTGTCCCATTAGGGAGTTTTTCCTTTACGTCCTGTCCCATATCCAAAATAGGAAGCAAGAGGAAATCCCTTTTAAAGCACAGGAATCCGTGGTTGTCACCAAGGTCACCAGAACTAGTGTCCTCAGTGGAAGATTTCTCTTTTATTCTTGTTCTGGGGACAATCCAAACTGTGGGATTTTCTTTCCATTTAGGGGATAATGGTATACAGGACAAATAGAGAGGTTAGATCTCCCTAATGGGGACTTGACAGGCATTCTAATCCTTCTCCATTCCATCCAAATTTTTAAAAAAAGTCCTAATAATATGGCTTATCCTGGGAGGATGTCATATGATGTCCTCTCACTCGCGCACCTTGTGCAAGCTGTAGGGGCCACGCAGCGGAGTGATCTGTTATCCACTATAGCCATCGGACACAGCAGAAATCAAATCATGGTACCAGGCCGGCCCTGGTACCATGTAATTGCTGTGACCAATTTTGGTCTCACTGCGCAGAGTAATACGTTGCAATATGAATGAGTAATTGCCATACAAAGTGTGAGAGTGCTGAAATCTGAAAACTGGCCTGGGCAGGAGATAACAAGAGATAACAAGACTTACAATTCAATTCAAGTTATCCTTGCAATCTGGGATACTACTTCCTTGATGTGCAGCTAATTTCTAGGTTTCTATCTTGATTTACATACTGAGAGATAAACACACTGAACCTGTAAGAAATTTACTGTTGATGGTAAAAGTTTAAAAAGCTCTAAATTATATGCTAGAAAACTACACTTGGTCAGCTTTTATTATATTCAACGACGTTAATTACCCTCTTAATTAGGATGTATGTACTTGTCTGCAGCTACGATAAGATATTTAATTTTCTTCCACATCCAGGATATCACAGAAGAACAATATTGTTAGGATTTTTTTCATTTTTGCTTTCATGTTCTATTCATATGCTACTAGTAGTGACAAGAAGTTCTGATCCAGTTCAGGCCTCATGCACACAAGGCATCTGAAAAAGCCCCCTGAATGCCAGAACTGCTGGCAGGAAAAGCATATAAAACTTGCTAAAAGCTGCGTATTGCACACTTGTTTATGCATGTTTACGCTTGCATAGTATGTTTTTCATACACTCCTCTCTGCTCATTTTTCACTTCTAAATGCCCACAATGAATTGCAAAACATTATTATTTTTTTTTTTTTTGGTGCCATCGTCACAGAGAGGCACTGAAAGAACAGAGAGCTAGCTGTCTGTCACGTACCTGATGGTAGAGTCTGGCTTATGCAGTGGGCAACCTCTCTTACTATCCTGATTCAGGAGCCCCTGGTAGAGCAGACAGGTGGCTCGGGAGTGCAGGATGACACGTGGGGTGGACTGGGTCACAGGTGGTAGGTGAAGGTCCGCTGAGAAACGCGTGCAGACTGAAGAGTAGTGGTGCAGGCCGGGTCGGTAGCAGGCTGGCGGTGCAGTACAAACGGAGCAGGCAGGTGGATGGTCGGGTACAGGCAGGGTTGGCAACAGGCAGGCAGGAGAAGTACACAAGAATCAGGCAAAGACATGGTCGAGAGGAAGCTGGGGTTGGTGCAGGCAGATAACAAGCAGGTCAAGGATAGCCGGGTCACAGATAACAGGAAGCTTCAATAGAACGGATCACAGGGGGTGACAGGTACCAGAATGCTGTAGAACGGACAGCACCGATTGCAGAATGCTGTCAGCTTAAATGGCCGTTTGGGAGCCAATGCTGGCGCATACGCGTGTGCATATGCCCCATCTTGCCATACGAGAGGTTCCGTAAGCGTCAGCGGGGTATTCCCTCTTTGAACTCTTGTAGGGTAGACATCCCAAGGGGATGCTAGATGTCATAAAAGAGACGTGGGGAGATCTAGCCCATGGACATGTAATGGAGAGACATCTGGGTATGGATAAGACCAGGGAGAGAACAACCCAGAGATTCTGGTCCGGGTTGCATGCAGATGTCAGAGAGTATTGTGAATCCTGTCCTGAGTGTCAACTCTCTGCACCCCTTACCCCATTTTCATAGTCCACTTGTTGCAGTGCCCATAATTGAAGTGCCTTTAGAAAGAATTGGCATAGATCTCGTGGGACCCTTAGTAAAGTCTGCCCAGGGACACCAGCACATACTGGTAATACTACAGGGTGGGCCATTTATATGGATACACCTTAATAAAATGGGAATCGTTGGTGATATTAATTT
>BLSH010469145.1:857528-873576 GCA_018402905.1 Glandirana rugosa
AGGGGGATGATATTCTGGTGGATTTGAATTATGTAATATAGATATTTAACTTATGTTCGTAAAGTAGTTATAAGGAATTGGAATGCAGCTATATCCTAATGGGTTAAAATCCCTTACTTAGTCGGAAGAGTATGTATAGTTAAGACATACATCCCAAGCCTGACTCCATAGGTTTAACAAGCATCCTATTTAAAGGAAAAGATTCTTTCTCAAACAGACCGTAGAACATGTCCCTCACGTCTTAATAATCCGTTCAACATAAAAACTCCTTATTAAAATAATAACTTGTTGTTGGTACAAGAGTTACTAAGGTTTTTGAGTTTTGATATTAATGAGTTTTTGGAATCATTGAGAACATGGTTGTTGTTCAATAATAAAATTATTCCTCAAAAATACAACTTGCCTAATAATTCTGCACTCCCTGTACAAGATGCCAGACAAACTCTTTCTTAGAAAAGGAAATTTATCCTACGAACAATTTGGATACCTCAGTCCGAACCCTACATACAGAATTGATATGTATGAGAAGGCTGATTCATTCCCTAAAATTGGGTAATCCTATATCGACGTAAGGTTAAGGAATATTGATGAAATGCTTGTATTCAATTTATAGATATAATGTATTAAGTTTAGGTGGTCTTATAGTAGGGGGAAACACTTTTTATAAAAAAAATTTTTAAAAATGTTTTTGAAATATTATATACAACACTGATGTGGACAAGAAGGCTAGTTCATTCTTAAACTTGGATAGTCTTGTATCTAATATGGTTAAAGGAATAGATGTAAAAATAGGCCATGTATCCTTATGTATAGGAGGTGGGTGAGAGAGTTAATTTATAAAAGTTTAAAACTTACAGTTAAAATGATTTCATATGAAAGATCACGGCAACTTGTTACCATATATTACCTAGGTATACAAAAATTTTCTTGCTAGAGAAAAAACTCATTTTAATATCCGTGGATGTGGACGAGAAGGCTCGCAAGTTATTTCTATGTAAAAAGTTGTATTTTAAATCTGTATGTATGTAATATCCGTGGATGTGGACGAGAAGGCTCGTAAGTTGTTTCTATGCAAAAAGTTGTATTTTAAATATGTATTGAGATCTGGCTAAAAAGGATTAAAATCTCAGCTTCCCACCTGAGTTATGGATAAGAAGGCTCCACTAAAAAGCATCTAAAATATATCAACACTCGTTAAAAATTGGAGATGAAGCAATTTAGATCAATGTCCACATTGAGTCCTTTCGGTCTAAGACAATCCAAAAGATAAATCCAGCGTGTCTCATTTTGAGAGACTTCTATTTTCTTGTTATTTCCCCTCCAATTTTCTTTTATTTTATCTATACCATAAAAGATGAGTTTACTGGGGTCTCTTTGGTGCATCTCATCAAAATGTCTGGAGAGGTTGTGTTTCGGAAAACCTTTCTTTATGTTTCTAACATGTTCAGCGATTCGTTTGTGTAAGGGACTCGTTGTCCTGCCTACATATTGGAGGCGGCAGGGACATTCCAGAACGTATGTTACGTGGGTGCTGTTACAGGTAATCACTTCCCTTATCTTATATTCCTTGTTATTAGTACTGGACCTGAAACTTTCCTTTTTCCTAGGTTGCTTTTTTGTAGTTCTACATGGAAGGCATTTATAACAGCGAAAAAAACCTTTTAGACCAGATATTAATTGTATCCCCCCAGGGGGATTAATAACATTATGGACTAGGCAGTCTCTGAGGTTACGAGCTCTTCTGTATATAAAGGATGGTTTATTGGGGATGATTTTCCCCAAGGTTCTGTCCATTTTCAGAATAGACCAATATTTCTCAATAATCCTCTCAATTTTTTTGTATTGTTTACTGTATCCTGTGATAAAGTTGATTCCCTCTTTTTTCTTTTTCTTATCTTCCTTTTTCTTCCTTAAAATTTCTTTTCTTGGTATTCTTCTAATATTCTCCTTAGTTTTAATTAATTCATTCCTTTGATATCCTTTTTGCTCGAACCTCTTAATCAGGGTCTCTGCTTGTAATTCAAAATCTTCTTCATTGTAGCAATTCCTCCTCATCCTTAGTAGCTGTCCTTTCGGAATATTCTGTTTCCATCTAGGGTGGTGGCAACTAGAGATAGGGATGTATCCATTACGATCGGTTGTTTTAAAATATGTTCTAGTTGCTAGTTTATCTCCAGCTTTAAAAGTATATAGATCAAGATAGTTCAACCCTTCAGTATTTAGCTCTCCAGTAAATTTAATTCCGTATACATTATTATTCATCTGGTCCAGGAACTGTTGTAAGGTGTCATTAGTGCCTTCCCATATGATAATGATATCATCAATATACCTTCGGTACATTTTAAGCTCAGGTCGTCTTTCATTATAGATGTATTTCTCCTCCCACATATCCATAAATAAGTTCGCTACACTTGGAGCATACCTGGCGCCCATCGCAACTCCTTTTTCTTGTATGTAGTAATCTCGATTATACCAAAAGTAGTTATTACTCATTGCCAATTGTAGACCCTCCAGTATATATTCAATTTGTTCCTGCTTTAAATTTGATCTCTCATGAAGAGCCTTCTCCACTCCTTTCAGGCCGTCTTTCTGTATAATATTGGTGTAGAGGGAATTGACGTCTATGGTTGCCAAGATGCAGTTCTCTGTTTTTTCCAATTGTTCAAACTCTAAAATCAATTGTGTGCTGTCCTTCAAGTGTGATCGCCCTTCCTTTACTAAGGGTTTCAAATATTGGTCCAGATACTCCCCTAGTCTCGCGAATATCGATTGAATGCCACTAATTATGGGTCTTCCTGGCGGTGTGGTGGTGTTTTTATGAATTTTTGGAAGATAATAAATAACCGGAGTTTTAGTGGACTCTGGAACAAGGAATCTTGCCTCCTTTTTGTTCAATATCCCCAGTGCTTTTCCTTTTTTGATGATATCATTATCATATGGGAAGGCACTAATGACACCTTACAACAGTTCCTGGACCAGATGAATAATAATGTATACGGAATTAAATTTACTGGAGAGCTAAATACTGAAGGGTTGAACTATCTTGATCTATATATTTTTAAAACTGGTGATAAACTAGCAACTAGAACATATTTTAACCACTTGCCGACCGCCAACCGCAGGTTGACGGCGACAAGGTGGTTCGTTATCGCAAATCGCCGTCATACGACGGCGGCTGCGATAACGCTCACTGTGTTCGGGGAGGGCCAGGGAGCGGGTGCGGCGGCTTCGATTGCCGCCGGCTACCCGCGATGGCCCCCCCGGAGCGAGTGAGCAGAGGTCCGTGTATGTAAACACGGACCTCCGCTCTGTGTGAGGGGGAAGGGCTGTGATCACAGCCTTCCTTTACGTGAAGGCTGTGACCACTTCCCTTCCCCAGCTAGGCAGTCCCCCATACAGTTAGAACACGCCCAGGGAACATAGTTAACCCTTAGCGCGCCCCCTGCAGGTTAACCCCTTCACTGCCAATGGCATTTACACAGTAATCAGTGCATTTTTATAGCACTGATCGCTGTATAAATGCCAATGGTCCCAAAAAAGTGTCAAAATGGTCCGACATGTCTGCTGAAATATCGCAGTACCGCAAAAAATCGCAGATCGCCGCCATTACTAGTAAAAAATAAAAAAAAAATAAAAACCCCAAAAATGAATTCTCATCATCCGTAAACGCGACCACTTTTGCGCAAACCAATCAAAAAACGCCGATTGCGATTTTTTTATCGCAAATATGAGGAAGAATATAAATCGGCCAAAAACGGTGAAAAAAAATGTTTTTTTATATTTTTTTTTGGATTTGTATTCTAGCAAAAAGTAAGAAATTTGGGGTTTTTTTGCAAAATTGTCGCTCTTCTTTTGTTTATAGCGGCGATCAGAAATTACGCAGAGGGGATCAAATACCACCAAAAGAAAGCTCTATTTGTGGGAAAAAAAGGACGCAAATTTCGTTTGGGTACAACGTCGCACGACCGCGCAATTTTCAGTTAAAGCGACGCAGCGCCGAATCGCAAAAAGGGCTCCGGTCCTAAAGCTGGAAATCCTTCCGGGGCTGAAGTGGTTAAAACAACCGATCGTAATGGATACATCCCTATCTCTAGTTGCCACCACCCTAGATGGAAACAGAATATTCCGAAAGGACAGCTACTAAGGATGAGGAGGAATTGCTACAATGAAGAAGATTTTGAATTACAAGCAGAGACCCTGATTAAGAGGTTCGAGCAAAAAGGATATCAAAGGAATGAATTAATTAAAACTAAGGAGAATATTAGAAGAATACCAAGAAAAGAAATTTTAAGGAAGAAAAAGGAAGATAAGAAAAAGAAAAAAGAGGGAATCAACTTTATCACAGGATACAGTAAACAATACAAAAAAATTGAGAGGATTATTGAGAAATATTGGTCTATTCTGAAAATGGACAGAACCCTGGGGAAAATCATCCCCAATAAACCATCCTTTATATACAGAAGAGCTCGTAACCTCAGAGACTGCCTAGTCCATAATGTTATTAATCCCCCTGGGGGGATACAATTAATATCTGGTCTAAAAGGTTTTTTTCGCTGTTATAAATGCCTTCCATGTAGAACTACAAAAAAGCAACCTAGGAAAAAGGAAAGTTTCAGGTCCAGTACTAATAACAAGGAATATAAGATAAGGGAAGTGATTACCTGTAACAGCACCCACGTAACATAGGTTCTGGAATGTCCCTGCCGCCTCCAATATGTAGGCAGGACATCGAGTCCCTTACACAAACGAATCGCTGAACATGTTAGAAACATAAAGAAAGGTTTTCCGAAACACAACCTCTCCAGACATTTTGATGAGATGCACCAAAGAGACCCCAGTAAACTCATCTTTTATGGTATAGATAAAATAAAAGAAAATTGGAGGGGAAATAACAAGAAAATAGAAGTCTCTCAAAATGAGACACGCTGGATTTATCTTTTGGATTGTCTTAGACCGAAAGGACTCAATGTGGACATTGATCTAAATTGCTTCATCTCCAATTTTTAACGAGTATTGATATATTTTAGATGCTTTTTAGTGGAGCCTTCTTATCCATAACTCGGGTGGGAAGCTGAGATTTTAATCCTTTTTAGCCAGATCTCAATACATATTTAAAATACAACTTTTTACATAGAAACAACTTACGAGCCTTCTCGTCCACATCCACGGATATTACATACATACAGATTTAAAATACAACTTTTTACATAGAAATAACTTGCGAGCCTTCTCGTCCACATCCACGGATATTAAAATGAGTTTTTTCTCTAGCAAGAAAATTTTTGTATACCTAGGTAATATATGGTAACAAGTTGCCGTGATCTTTCATATGAAATCATTTTAACTGTAAGTTTTTAACCTTTTATAAATTAACTCTCTCACCCACCTCCTATACATAAGGATACATGGCCTATTTTTACATCTATTCCTTTAACCATATTAGATACAAGACTATCCAAGTTTAAGAATGAACTAGCCTTCTCGTCCACATCAGTGTTGTATATAATATTTCAAAAAATTAAAATTTTTTTTTTTTTATAAAAAGTGTTTCCCCCTACTATAAGACCACCTAAACTTAATACATTATATCTATAAATTGAATACAAGCATTTCATCATTATTCCTTAACCTTACGTCGATATAGGATTACCCAATTTTAGGCAATGAATCAGCCTTCTCATACATATCAATTCTGTATGTAGGGTTCGGACTGAGGTATCCAAATTGTTCGTAGGATAAATTTCCTTTTCTAAGAAAAAGTTTGTCTGGCATCTTGTATATATATATTTTTTATGAACATCTAGAACCTTCTCATCCGCATCCTCTCTCTGAAATTCGTTATAGACATATATATATATCTATAGTTTTATAATCCTTATACAAGCTTTTATCTCGTGTTTTTAATATATTTATATACAATTTATAACAAGGGTTTTTATGTATGCAAATATCATCATTTTTTATATATGCAAATATTGCTTTTATATACACAAATATCGCCTCCTTTAAACTGATTTTTTAGTAATAATGATTTTTAGTAATAACATTCTCATATTTATTACTGGATTATAGTGTGCTTATGAATTTTTATAATTGATTCTTCTACGAAATGTGTATTGTATAGCAACCTTCTCGTCCGCATCATTTTCCAAATATATACCATGAATGACGAGGTATTAACGGGCGACATCGAGAAATAGATAGAAACATAATGTGCGATATGTTGTTATGGGGAAGGTATACTCCCTTCCTGGAACCTAGTAACATCATAAAAACACATCGGTATAAATAAAACAACAATATTATGGTTTAGAATCATTTTGTAACGTTCTCATAATTGTCACCATCCGCCCATTTGAAATTTTTGAATGATGTGATTGGGTCTTAAGCATTATCCCGCCTCTCTGGGCTAGTATATAGAGTTAAATTCTCTTCATGGCCACAGCCTCAGATGACGTCAGGTATGACAAAACGCGTAAGGCGTGGCCTATCTTACGTGATTGCATGATTCTTTTGGTGAGCTATCACAGCAGAAGGAGCGCACAGTGGTTAGCAGGAAGGGATCCATACCTTTCTCAAGCAGGCAGAGCCTGAAAACCCCGTATTGTCAGCGCAATACATTTGTTTTTATATTTTTTATATATTTTTGTTATTTCTGACACCAATTTTTGAGAAATAAAGTCCCATTGCTTAACATACTACACTATCGGAGGAACTCTTTTTTCTTGATTTTTTTCCTGGATAAACCCTGGTGGGAAGCGGGATGGCGCCATAGTGGATGTCGGCCAGCTGAAGGAAGCTGCAGGGGTGTGGAATCTTCGGTAAGTGCGGGCACATGAGGGGAGCACGAGTCACATCCTTGTAGTGGATACAGCATCTGGCACAAAAGTCACCTTTTCCATGAATTTTATGATATTAACGGTTGAAGTATAACATTGGTATTGGAAGTTTCTACAATTCATCAGTTTTATCAGATTTTGTGAAGTTTTATCATTTACGGACTTTTACGGATTACAGATTTTTCACAGACTCTTTTTATGGACCACAATTTTACGGATTACACTTTTGCATATATATATCTTTTCTCACATTTGACTTTTTTTACTCACTTATCTGTCACTCTGGTGGAACTCCTAGAGTTTTTATGATATTTATTTATTTGAGCATCTGATTTTTTGATTCACTTATAATTTTTGCATATATGCACTTTACAAACTAATAGACACACTCATGAATATATTGATTCTATGATTAATGAGACAGCGCCATTCCTAAATACAAACTTAATTTTGGGCTGAACATTGGCTGTTCGCCGAACAACCAAATTATCGGGTCATTCGACCATTTGTTCTGCCTGCCGAATGACCACAATACACTGAGCCGCAGCACAGTGCACTGAAAGCCCTGATTGGCCAATCAGGGCACAGAGCACTGTCAGAGCCATGATTGGACACTGTCATGATGACTCTATCCAACTATGGCTCATTGCTGTTAGTCCCGCTCCACACCTATTCTTTCAATAACGGCCATTTTCAGTGTGATATCGGTGTGGAGAGAGGTAGAACAGGGCTCTGTTCAGTGCTACTATACAGTTAGTGTGCTATTGCGATTCTATTGCAAGTGTAGAATAATAGTTTAGTGTCAATCTAGGGATAGTGTGAGTGTAGTGATGACCATCATCCATCTTTTCATTAGTGTATATCTAGAGTAGGGACAGTTCAGATAGTGTGATTGTAGTGTATTGACCACTATTCATCTTTTCATTAGTGTGCATGTAGGGACAGTCCAGATAGTGTCAGTGCAATGATTGTTTAACACTGTGTATTTCATTGCGTTACTGCACGTTTAACGCTATATAGTTCTGTGCATTACTGCAAGTTTAATGCCATATAGTTCTGTGCGTTACTGCAAGTTTAACGCCTTATAGTTCTGTGCGTTACTGTAAGTTTATTGCTATATAGTTGTGTGTGTTACTGCAAGTTTAACGAGATAAAGTTCTGTGCGTTACTGCAAGTTTAACGCCATATAGTTCTGTGCGTTACTGCAAGTTTAATGCTGTATAGTTCTGTGCGTTACTGCAAGTTTAACGCTATATATTTCATTGCGTTACTGCAAGCTTAACACCATATAGTGCTGTGTGTTACTACAAGCTTAATGCCGTATAGTTCTGTGCGTTACTGCAAGTTTAACGCCATATATTTCATTGCGTTATTGCAAGTTTAACGCTATATAGTTGTGTGCGTTACTGCAGGTTTAACTCCTTATATTTCTGTGCGTTACTCAAAGTTTAATGCTACATATTTCATTGCGTTACTGCAAGTTTAACGCCATATAGTTCTGTGCGTTACTGCAAGTTTAATGGCATATAGTTCTGTTCGTTACTGCAAGTTTAACGCTATACAGTTCTCTGTGTTACTGTAAGTATAACGCTATATATTTCATTGTGTTACTGCAAGCTTAACACCATATAGTTCTGTGTATTACTGCAAGTTTAACACTATATAGTTCTGTGTGTTATTGCAAGTTTAACACCATAAATTTCATTGCGTTACCATACATTTAACGCTATATGGTTCTGTGCGTTACTGCAAGTTTAATGCCATATAGTTCTGTGCGTTACTGCAAGTTTAAAGCCATATAGTTGTGTGTGTTACTGTAAGTTTAACGTTATATAGTTCTGTGCATTACTGCAAGCTTAACGCCATATAGTGCTGTGTGTTACTGCAAGCTTAACGCCATATAGTTCTGTGCATTACTGCAAGTTTAACACTATATAGTTGTGTGTGTTACTGCAAGTTTAACACCATATATTTAATTGCGTTACTGCACGTTTAACGCTATATAGTTCTGTGCATTACTGCAAGTTTAATGCCATATAGTTCTGTGAGTTACTGCAAGTTTAACGCCATATAGTTGTGTGCGTTACTGTAAGTTTATCGATATATAGTTGTGTGCGTTACTGCAAGTTTAACGCCATATATTTAATCGCATTACTGCAAGTTTAACGCTATATAGTTGTGTGTGTTACTGCAAGTTTAACGCCATATATTTCTGTGCGTTACTCAAAGTTTAACGCTATATATTTCATTGCGATACTGCAAGTTTAAAGCCATATAGTTCTCTGTCTTACTGCAAGTTTAACGCCTTATAGTTCTATGCGATACTGCAAGTTTAGCGCTATATAGTTCTGTGCATTACTGCAAGTTTAATGCTATATATTTCATTGCGTTACTGCAAGTTTAACGTCATATATTTCATTGCCTTACTGCAAGTTTAACGCCATATAGTTCTGTGCATTACTGCAAGTTTAACACTATATAGTTCTGTGCGTTACTGCAAGTTTAACGCTATATATTTCATTGCATTACTGCAAGCTTAAGGCCATATAGTTCTTTGTATTACTGCAAGTTTAATGGCATATATTTCATTGTGCTATTGCAAGTTTAACGCTATATACTTGTGTGCATTACTGCAAGTTTAACACCATATAGTTCTGTGCATTACTGCAAATTTAACGGCATATATTTCATTGTGCGTTACAGCAAGTTTAATGCTATATAGTTCTGTGCGTCACTGCAAGTTTAACGCTATATATTTCACTGGGTTACTGCAAGCTTAACGCCATATATTTCTGTGCGTTACTGCAAGTTTAACACTATATAGATCTGTGCCTTACTGAAAGTTTAACGCCATATATTTCTGTGTGTTACTGCAAGTTTAACGCTATATAGTTGTGTGCGTTACTGCAAGTTTAATGCAGTATATTTCATTGCATTAGTACACATTTAACTTAGTATATTTCTGTGCGTTACTGCTCGTTTGACTCAGTATATTACAGTATATTGTAGTGTATCCGTGGAGTGTGTCTGTGTAGTGATTACTTAAATTAAAATGTACCAAACACCACTTTCCAATGATTAAAGTGCATCCACGTACACATTTCCACATCTTTATTACATTTTGTTAATAAGCACCACCCCCTCACTCCCAATAATGTCTGGAAGGACAACAAGGAGAGGCAGGCGTTCCCATGGCACTGTAGGGGGGCCAGCAGCATATGTGTCCACAGGCAAAGATGGATGTGGTCAGTCCTCTGGCAGGGCATCATTTCCTCTGTTTAGTGATGTTACCTGTGCTATCAAGCCACAGCATGCAGAGGAGTTGGTGGACTGGCTTACTAAACCGTCCTCATCCTCCTCATCCTGCGTCACACAAGCAGAGACTAGTATGCAGTCCCCTGCAGCTGCCAGGGTGGCTAAACCTGCCTCCTTGTCCACATCTACTCCTGTCATAGCTCTAGTATCAGCTGTGGAGGAGTCAGCTGAGTTATTTGAACACAGCGTCATCCATTTGCTCCTTGACAATGTACAGCCATTACTCGATTCAGATGTTGGTTCTGAGGTTGAGGAAGGCAGGAACATAAGCCCACAGAGAGGGGAAACACTGATACACTAATTGGCATTCATGTTCCCCCAGCCGCAGTGTATTGCCAAGTTGTCTCCAGTGGTAGTAAGGATGGAAGAGATGATGATGATGATGAGGTCATTGTCCGCCCTTAGACAGGAAAAGTTGACACATGTGCCATTCCTGGCACATGTCCTCAAGTTGGTGGTGCAGTGTTTCCTAAAAAGGTACACAGGGTTGGAAGATCTGCTAAAGCAGGTCAGAAGAGTCTGTAGCCATTTGAAGCGGTCAGTCAGCAAGTGCTCGGTTGGCTGTAATTTAGCGGGAATTCCACCTGCCCGTAAACTGCCTGATTTGTGACATGCCCACCAGGTGGAACTCGACTTTGGCAATGCTGTAGCGGCTGAACATGCAGCAGAGGGCCATCAACGAGTATTTGTGTGATTATGGCACAATGACAGGCTCAGGCTGGCTCTGTTTTTTTTCCCCATGCCAATGTCTGCTCAGAAAGGATGCAGGCACTGTACTGTCACAATTTGAGGAGGCCACAATGATGGTGAGCCGTGATAATGCACGCTTCAGTGACAAAATCCCTGTTGAGTTCCTGCTGGAGCAGACTCTGCGTGGCATTATGGACAGGGCATTCGAGGCAGACCAGCCAGAGTAAGAGGAGGACTTCCTTTCCTCTCAAGACCCACTTTATGCAGACACCATCGTTCCTATGCCACAGAACACACAAGACGAGAGAGAGGAGGATTCTGGCAGTTTTGGAGGCTTTGAAGCATTCGTACGTCAATACATACATACATACGTCAAACAGTAAGCAATGGCTTTCCATCCCTAGAACCCTTGGGAATAGTACATGGCTGGGAGGAGGCAGTTCCAGATACTGTTATTCTGAGTAAAGGAGTCTGTTTCTCATGCCTAGGTGCGGTGCATGGGCTCCTTCATGCTTCAAAGCCTGCGAAAGGACCCAAGAATACGTGGCATAAAGGATAAGGATCACTATTGATTGGCAACTCTCCTTGACCACCGTTATAAGGGGAAAGTCTCAGAACTCATCCCGTCCCCACAGAGAGTGTAAAAGATGAAATCTCTTGAGGACACCTCTTGAGGATTTTATCGAACGTTTTTCCTGACTCTGGTAGGTTACAGTGTCTTGGTAAATGTAGTTTTGAGGCTTCTGTTGGTCAAGAGAGGAGCGGCTGAGAAGCGGCCACCTAAGTGATGCATTTCACAATTTTTTTAGTCCTCGCCCCCCAGGGCTGTCAACTTCCATATCCCATCGGCAGTGTCTGCATCACATGGTGGATGATTATCTAGGGGTGAAAATATAGATGGAGAGCTTTCCAGTCGACGATCCACTGGCTTACTGGGCCATGAGAATAGACCACTGGCGAGAACTTGCACAGTATGCTATTTAGCTGCTGGGCTGCCCTGCATCCAGGGTGCTCTTCGAACGGGCATTCGGTGCTGCTGGAGGTTTTGTTACTGATCATAGAACGCGTCTGTCCACAGACTTCGTGGACCATCTGACTTTTATCAAAATGAATCCGTCCTGGATTACCAACAGCTATGAAGCCCCTGATGCCGATGTCGCCGATTAATTGTTTTTGGGATGTGGAATCTCTGCAGGAATTCTAGGTTGCCTAGCATTCTGGGTGTTGATTTCATGTGGAAGAATGTTTTTGGTGTAGGCTTCATGGGCACAATTAACACCCAAAGACCAATTTTTCTGCACCTGTTTGATAGGTGCATGTCATTGCAATTTTTTTTACAGCAAGGCCAGTTCTTGCTTTCATCAAGAGTACCTGTATAAGGTTACGGTGTGAAGGAGCCACCGATACCCAAATACCAATTTTTTCCAGAACTGTTTGACAGGTGCATCAATTTTTTTTTTTTTTACAGCAAGGCCAATTATTGCTTTCATCAAGGGTACCTGTATAGGGTTTTGGTGTGAAGGCACCACCGACACCCAGGGACCAATTTTTCCGCAACATTTTGACAGGTGCATATCATTACAATTTTTGACAGCAAGGCCAATTCTTGCTTTCATCAAGAGTACCTGTATAAGGTTACGGTGTGAAGGCGCCACCGACACCCAAATACCAATTTTTTCCAGAACTGTTTGACAGGTGCATCAAATTTATTTTTTTACAGCAAGGCCAATTATTGCTTTCATCAAGGGTACCTGTATAGGGTTATGGTGTGAAGGTACCACCGACACCCAGGGAGCAATTTTTCCGCAACTGTTTGACAAGTGAATATCATTGCAATTTTTGACAGCAAGGCCAATTCTTGCTTTCATCAAGAGTACCTCTATAGGGTAACGGTGTGAAGGCGCTACTGACACCCAAATTTTTCGGCACCCGTTACTTCTATCCAAAGTCTGTGGAAGAGACATCAGAATGTATCCAAAAAATCTCTAATCTTGTTCCCAGTGCACTACATTGTGGCCTCATCATACAAATTGGCTCCCCAAGTTGTTGCTTACAAAATAAAGGAAGCTTGCAGGGAAAATTAAATTTTTTTTGACTTAATGCAATTATTACTGCAGCAGATTATATACACGGTGCAGATGTGCCACTTTACAAGTAGACTAAAGGGACCCCCAGGCACTATATTGAAAGGAATGTTTCCTTTTTATACTTTCACTTTAAGCATCAATAAATCACTGCTCATTTAAAAATCACGTCTTTTACACACTTTTTTTTCATTGATACATGTCCCCCAGGGCAGTACCTGGACCCCCAAATGGGAATTTTTGATTTTTCACGTTCGGGTCCCATAGACTTCAATGGGGTTCGTTATTCTTGTTCTGAACTTTTCCAATGTTCGAAAGTTCTGGTGCGAACCGAACAGGGGGTCGTTTGGCCCATCCCTAGGTATTACCAAAGCAGGATTCTTGCATAATGAACAACATTGTAAAGTTGAATTAACTAGTATGCAAAAATGCAGAACTAGGTATAGGTGAAGAGAATGGATTTATAAAACATTCACTGAGTAAAATTTGAAGCGCAGACAATTACGACTTTTGCAAGGATCCTTTTCCTGCTTCTAAACCAATTATCAAGAAGAATGTCACTCATAGAGAATCCTTCTCTCTGTGTATGGTGGACAGAGCTGCAAGATTCATTTAGGAAATGGAGATAAAATTGATTACCACATCTTCTGGTCTACACTACTACGTAGAAGTCATAAGGAGATGGGATTTACAGTATATTTTAAAAGAGAAGCACCGTGGAGGATTAGCTTGTAAATGGCTCTGGAAAAACTATCATGGCAACAGTTGGAGCTTTTGCATAGTTCAGAAAGGAGTACTATAGAAGACTGATAAATGTGATTGTTATCATGTGCTAGTAAAACTGAGAGTTTATTTTCTGCATTGTTTACTTTTTATGAAAATTCAAAGTATGCATTTTCTGAGAATGTAAAATTAAAGGGCTGGTGGCATGTTCTGTCATTTCTAGCAGAAAATATAGGACGTAAAAATCCATTGGTCAGGTTTGGCTCCTTTAATAACATTTTTCACACTTTTTGAAAGCATGCTCTTTCCTGTTAGACTAGATTTTTACAGTAATTTAAATAGTATTCATAGAAGGCAAGGGGAGACATTTGGGGAGATAATTGCAGTGAAAAGCATGAACATCCAGAAAATCATGCATGGTGAACAGCACTTTAAAAAGGTAAAACTCTCTTTTAAACTCTTTGTAGTTGAGTTGGTGGTTAATTATGTGACTGCATTAGAGATTTTAAAGTGTATTTCCACTTTTGCAGCTAAATGGGAATAACGCTTTTTTAATATTTGTTACATGTTCTCTCTTTGTTACATGTTACATGTGGCCCGTGACCACCCCCCCATTCATGCGGTCGGCCCCTTTGTGGCACCGGCTGCATTAATTACCGCGGCGGGGGGTGTCCATGAAGCATCTCATTAGAGCCGTAGACTCTAATTGGCTTCATTAAAGTGTGGCTTGTGGCACAAAGCGTGCCGCCACAAGCCCTTAGAAAGGCATATTAACAGTTGCCTTTCTAACTGGGAACCGCTCTCAGCCAATCAGGAAACCCCGGTATGTTACCGGTTTCCTGATTGGCGGAGAAGACAGGCGATCCTATTGGACGCCTATCTCAGAGGAGAAGGAGGATGTCGCCGGAGCACAAAGAGCACGCCCCCCGCTTGCCGGACTCTGCACACTGCCAGCATGCTCTCCGCAAGCCGGGCTCTGCACACTGCCAGCATGCTATTGGATGGGGTAAGTGCGGGACTTTGTCAGGACTTTGGGGGGGGGGGCTGTGAGTGCCGCAAGCCCCTATTTTTGGCTCTGTATACTGCTCAGGTGGCTCTGTATACTCCTATCTGGGACTCTGTGTACTGCTCTGGTGGCTCTGTATACCCTATCTGGGGCTCTGTATGCTGCTCTGGTGGCTCTGTATACCCTATCTGGTGGCTCTGTATACTCCTATCTGGGGCTCTGTATACTCCTATCTGGTAGCTCTGTATACCCTATCTGGTGGCTCTGTATACTCCTATCTGGTGGCTCTGTATACCCCTAAAATTAATATCTCCTAAACCTGTACGGTTTAGGAGATATTCTCACTGAAAGCACCGCTGACGTCAGCAGGCACATACGCAGTGATGTCCCAGCAAAGGCCCGGAGCATAGCGCTGGACCCTGCTGGAAATTCCACCGTAAAGACGGGCTTCTGCGCATGTGCGGCAGTGACGTCTTGCGGGGCCGGCCACTCACAGCGCCGGAGCCGTGTACCCGGAATGATCCACGGAGGGAACATGGCAGCTCCCTCCTCGGGGACAGGGCGGTCCTGCGGGAGCTTCGTTCTGAGGTAAGTATTTCATAATGAGCTAGTATGCGGTGCATACTAGCTCATTATGCCTTTGCCTTGCAGGTATTTTTTTTTTTCTTTAAGGGGATACAACCGCTTTAAAACAGAACTTTACCCATAACAGTTTGATAGCAATTAATGTTTTGTAATAAAAGAACATACATTCCACATTAATAATTATGCTACCAAAATGAGTGTGTGCTGTAAATCACCTCAAGCATTGCTCCTGTCTCTTCTTGCTGGAGGCCATTTTGTATAAGCCCAGAGAAGTCACTTCCTTATTGAACACTCTCCCCCTCTCCTTGGTCTCAAAAACTATATGTCCCTTTCTGTAATTAAAATGAGTGCAATCCCAGCCTTGATTGTATGTCTTTGCTCAACTAGAGAGGAAGGTTGTCATAAACTTAATATGTTTTTACATATACAGCACCTGCAAAAGGGGCCAGCATGAAGTAATCTAGAATATTAGGAATTCATTTTCTGAGTAAAGTTCCACTTTACAGTGAATCATCTACACTTTTCTAACTAATCCAAAGATCTTAACACCCAAGTTCCTCAGAGATGTAGGAAGACTTTATTTACTATTATCAACCATTAACTGATAGCACCTCCCCTGAAGAGGACCCCCTGCCTTAATGTCTCAGTCAGCAGATATACTGTATATATATATATATATATATATATATATATATATATATATATATATATAATATATATATATATACACACACGCAGTATCTCACAAAAGTGAGTACACCCCTCACATTTTTGTAAATATTTTATTATACCTTTTCATGTGACAA
>BLSH010469145.1:880412-895797 GCA_018402905.1 Glandirana rugosa
GACGAGGGGAACAAGGGTCATGATCAGGACCATTACGGGACAAATACACTCGTAGGGAGGGAAACATGTATCACGAAATATCAATCCAACAACCGAACCAAAAACGAAGTGACAGTAGAAATAAAAAGTGAAAATGGAACAAATACAAGACAACTACAACCTACGCATAACACGCGTAATTATTTGAAGTAAAATTAGTATGAGTCAGACTAACATCGAAAGAATTCACATCGGGTGACTAGACCAGTAGGGACGACAGCGACCTATGGACGTAAGTTATAGGAAATGTATTGTAATTCTGGTCACCTACTCCTGACACAATATGTGGAATACAGGGGATGGAGTGGGTGGATTATATAAGGGGTGGGGCTTATTAGAAGTAGGAGGGGTCAAAAGGAAGGGCGGGGCCTGGCGCCCCCCCATCCAAAAACTTCACCAGCCGCCACTGGTCTTAATGTTATGTAAAGGATATTGAATGCAGGTATCCAGCGACAGCAGGGATGACCAGATCAGTGGGCTACACTTAAGAAAGCTACAATCAGACTGAGTATGATTAAAATGAAGTTTATTAATGCGCACAATACGCATCCAACATCAACAGAACATAAACAAGGTAAAAGTGAAAAATAAAGATGACAGTGAAGCAAAAACCAAGCCAACAACCTAACTATAAAGCACTATGTACAAAGGGAGGGATGCTCACATAAACAGGGCATTACCAGGACTAGTACTGGGAACAAGGGGAGCAGAGATGGGGTAGCAGGATATAGGATACAGGATTTAGGATAATATATATAGAGTACAGGGTACTGGATACATGTTACAGGTCACAGGATCAAGCAGGGAAGTGGGTCATAGGCAGAACACTGAAGCACAGATAAAAATTAAGGAGGGGATTTATTACCTTTCCAGCAGTCAACATCAGGTGGAGCTTAATTATTGGGATCTGCTGGCTACTTGGAGACACCTCTGGTGGTCAACACAACTGAGCCCTTCTGCTCTGGGAACCATTGCTCCACCAGCAGGTGATCCAAGTCATGACAGAGAGCGTCAAAAAAAGGCAGCCTCAATCTTCCTGGAGACCTGTGATTTAATGCTGATACCTCAACTTTAGCTTTCTGCATTCACACCTGAGCGACACGTTTTCGGGCATATTTAAAGCCTTTTGTCGCACGACATCGGGCGTTTGTTTAGAAAAGTGTCAGAAGTGCGACAAAAATACCTCCGGGAGTACTTTGAGCATCGGGCGTTTGGCTTCAGGTGTTTTTGAGTGGAGATGTGAACCATCTCCATTTAGAAACATTGATTTTTTCCCCTCTACCGTTTTGTAGCTTCATGTTTCAGGCATATTTGAGCTACAAAACACTTAGGTGTGAATGGAGCCTTAGGCTCAAAAACTCTATGCCTGCGGCCTGTGGTAGAGATTTGATCTATTAAAAATATGGTAAGATCATGACGCATAAGCTCATAGAGAAATTCATGACAATGTTTAAATGGTCCAGGTAAAAAAAAAAAAACAGAATCTAAACCATCATTCAATAAAGGCATGGAGATTGCATACATTTCACTGAACACCGAACACAAATTTTCTCTCCCACTATTGAAGAAGTTAATCACATATGGTGCGCACTTTGCACCTTTTGCAAGAAAAACATACAATTAAAAGCAAAATAGTTATACTTTATTACAACCTCCAAAGTTAATTTATGTAAATGAGAACCTAAAATGGGACTCCATGTTTACAATATATTTATGTAGAATAACTCCACATCATGTGTAACCAAAAACATTTCCTGGTGGTAATGTCCATTCCTCCAATTCTTGGACACCTATTCTATATCTCTTTTTATATCTTAATCGTTTCTGCATAAAAAAAAATCACTCTCTGTATCTGTACCAGCTATCATCCCTTCAGCATTAGTCTTACCTGAAGATTCATCACCTCTTCTCCTGTTACCTTTATGTTTCCACCTAAAGGCCCATTGAAAAATCTGTTCTATCCCTTTGTAGTTGGACTCTCATACAATCATAAATATATTTTGCTGTTTCTTTCTACATAACTCTTTAACTGACTCAATAAGCTTTGAACTACTCAACCACTCCCAGGGATTTCCTGTCAATCAGCATTGACTATTTTTAAAGTAATACTAAAGGTTCCCTTTAAAAAAAAAAAAAAAAATCAAACATGTTATACTTACCTCCTCTGTGCAAGGGTTTTGCACAGAGCGGCCCGAACCTCCTCTTCTGGGGTCCCTCGCCAGTGCTCCTGGCTGCTCCTCTGCATCGAGTGCCCCCATGGAGATCTGCTTTCCATGGGGGCCCTCATGCGGGCGCGCTTCCGAGTCCTGCTGCTGCGTCCATTGACACAGACAGCAGGAATCGGCTCCTGTGTCACTGGATTTGATTGACAGCAATGGCTCCTGCTGCTATCAATCTTCAATCTAACCAATGAGGACGCGCTGACAGTGGCTGGGCTCATTCTGGTTGCTGGGGCGTTCGGGTTCAGGTAAGTAAAAGGGGGGCTCTGGGGGGGGAGATGCACAACAAAGGTTTTTCACCTTAATGCATAGACTGCATTAAGGTGAAAAACCAGGAGACTTTACAACCCCTTTAATCTTTCTGCTACTTGCATTAGTAAATAGATAGGAAAGTATATCATATTTACTTGTTGTTAAACCTTTTTTTTTTTTACATTTCTTCAGTTACTTTCTGGTTTCCAGGCCTAGGCAACTGATGTCATATATCCCAGGAGTCTTCAGGAGGGGAAGAGGGCTTTTTTCTGCTAATAACACCCTCCTGCCAACAGGCCTGAGCTAAGGACAGATGGATTACAGGAAGTAAATGCTACATGAATCATCTCCCATTATGCAAGATGGCATCAGAAAGGCTAGGGGCTGTTTTTCAAAGTGATTCTCTGCTGAATAAAGCATGGAAACATAGATTGGTGGGGTGAGTTTGCTTTGAATATTAAAGATAAAGTAAATGGGGGCGTGTCCTGGCTATGGAGGAGTGAGGTCGCGGTCTGCCTCAGCTTCGTGCACACCGCAGATTATTTCACAGCAACGGCGGGTGAATCTGCAGACCAGCAGTTCCAGACATGTCCCAGAGATGGCGGACGCCCCCCCAGCCACCGGGGACCAACCGCTCATGGCAGGGACAAGTGGATTCCTTTTTTCTGGGCACAGCAAACCGGCTCCTGAAGCTTCTAAGATGGCGCCGGCACCAAAGACACAATAGGCCGCAAAAGCCTCTCTACACGCCGCGTCGCAGCTCCAACAGATAGCTGCATCCAGATCCCCTCTCCAAGCTCGGTGAGTGACTATGTGCCGCCCGTTTCCCCGAGCTCCACAGCTTTCCCATATAGGGGCTCTGAGATGGTGGACCTCCTGGCAGATGGCGACATTAAGCGCCATATCTGGTCTCTCCCTACACGTGAGGACCTGGAACCTTTCACGTGAGGACCTGGAACGTTTCACTACCAGAGTGGAAAAAGCTTTTAAAGAGGACATAGCACAGCTTAAAACTAAGACCACACATTTAGGAAATAGACTGGATTCTCTTGAACAAAGATTTGATTATGCACTTCCTGTCATCTCTATGCTTCAAACTAAATGCTCCACTCAAGATCAACAGATTGAGACCTTGCTATATCAGTTAGACGATGTCGAAAACTGCAGCCGACGGATGAATATACGCATCCACGGCCTGCCAAAGGCCACTGCTCCAAAAGACATCGTTCCTACACTGGTGGGGATCTTGAGAGAGATACTGGAGCTGCTTGCCACGGCCCCCATTGAGATTGATCATGCTCACAGATTACTGAGACCCCCATCTCAGGACGTGGACAATCCTAGAGATATCATCTGGAAACTGCACAAATACACCTTGATGGATTGCATTATGCAAAAAATGCGCAGAAAACAGTACTTTGATACTTATGGGGCATGTTTATCCTTTTACCAGGACATTTCCAGGCGTACCCTCATGCAACATAGGGCACTTCACCCCCTACTGTCTGCTATCCTGGATGCTGGCTTAACTTACCCATGGGGGGTTTCCTTTTTACCTGCAAGTTACTAAAAATGGCAAATCTGTCACGCTGCGTACCAAAGATGACCTTCCACATTTCTTGTCTGCCCTTGGACTTGGCCCGGTGGATTTCCCGGACTGGCGAGGATCAACAGACTTTCCGACAATCCAGCTTGCTTAATCATGGCTTCCAGCTAAGCAGAGGAGTGATAAAAAGGGTCGTCAACGCCCGGCTTCTGAATCTTCTCCGGGACCGTCCGCCCCCCCTAGTCTGATGGGCTTCCCTTTTTATGATTTAGCGCCTTGTGAACTTCATGGGGCAACAACTGCTCAGCTATGCACTTAGCATCGCAGTGCCTACTTGTTGCGGCACCTAGAGCTTCTCATACCTAGAGAGTCCCAGCCCTGACTGCCTGTCCTGAAGGGGTCTCTTTTTATCATAATTCTAGGCCCCTTACATTTAGGGTACTGGCCTTGGACTGAGGTTTTCGGGCTTGATGTGCCTTTTCCCTTCCCCCCCCCAAAGACTACTCCTAGACGAGTGGACGGAGCTGAGCTCCTTAACTACCCCTCTTATGTTGGCACACATTCCCCAAGTAGGCCAAACTTCTAAGGGTATAGTTCCTTATTGAAACGGTGGGCTGTGGCCTGAGGCCCTCTTCCTCGTGGGGTGGGGTCCCACACCCGATTTATCACCATGTAGAATGTTGATTTCGATATTACTATCCAGCTTTACTCTTACAATATTGTTTGTTATTGTTTGTTGTTTACTTCCCTCATCTTTTCTCTCTTTCCCCTTCTCTTTTTTCAGGAACTGCTCTTTGCCTTACCGCCCACACCAACCTTGTCTGACCTTCTGGCAACTTAACCGACCAACGTTCCTCCAATGGCTAATCTTAAGGTAATTTCATATAATGTCCGGGGTCTCTGTTCCCCGCATAAGCCCAGTAAGTTATGGTGGGAGTTGAAGAAGTCGGGGGCGCAGATAGTCTTTTTACAGGAGACACATTTTACCCCCCAATCGGTCCCTAAACTACCTACCCACTTATGCAACCAGTGGTTTGTGAGTACTTCCCCAAAACCTAAATCGAGAGGCATGGCTATTGCGATACATAAGTCATTCCCTTTTCAGCCCTCTGGGAGCAGGGTGGACCCCCAGGATAGATATGTATTCCTGAAAGGTATAATTTCTGGGGAGCTATTTACATTTGCTACTCTCTATGCCCCTGATACCAACCAACTCACTTTTATTGATACAGTCCTAGAGCAACAGACTTCAAGGAGGGCTACTTGATTCTAGGGGATGACTGTTGAACACATCCCATAGACGATCACCCCACCCTCACACCTTTCTTAAACGTTTTAGCAAATCCCTGAAGACCTCCCTTCTGATGGATAGCTGGCGGCGGGTGCTCTACCCTTCTGGAAGGGACTTTAGCTACTACTCTACAGTTCATGGCGTGTACACACGTATAGACCTTATATATGTGGACTTACCGACTCTGGATCTACTGCAGTCGGTGTCCATTGGCAACATTACCATATCCAACCATGCCCCGGTTGTGGCCGCACTGCATTTGCCATCTGGCACCCATAGGGCTTGGTCATGGCGGTTAAAAGAAAATTTGTTGGACAACATTGCGGTGGTCTCTGGGGGTTACGGAGGTCCTGACTCACTACTTTAGGGAGAATACCACCGAGGACATTAGTGAGGGAGCTATCTGGGAGGGCCATAAGGCGGGTATATATGATGAAGTAATATCTTTGGGCTCCAAACTCAACAAAGAATGCCAAGCTGATTTCAGCATGGTGTTAACTGCCCTTCAATAGGCGGAACTTTGACGTAAACATAGCGGAGACCCTGAGGCTTTGAAGAGTTTGACTGAACTGAGGGAGCTGTTTTTGCGCCTGTTGGATTGACAGACCCATAGAAGTACAGATACCTGGCCCATAAATACTATGGGCAGGGTAATAAATGCATCCGAATGCTTGCGAGAGCCCTCCAGAAGAAAAGAGCCCAAATGTATGTTCAGAAATTTCATTCCTCTTCTGGGGAGTTGGAGATACAGTCTTCTAAAATAGCCTCTGGGTTCCGCGATTATTATGCTAAACTATATCATTTAGATTCTAGCTTGCTCCCAAATGCTCAGGCGACTAGACAGGCAGCTATCCACGACCATTTGGCCTCGGCCAATCTCCTCTCTCTGACAGATGGCCAACACTCCACACTGGAATCGCCTATCACGTTCGCTGACATTGAGCTGACAGTAAAGTCTTTGCCTAACAGAAAAAGTCCTGGCCCAGATGGGTTCACTAAGGCGTATTATAAAACCTTCTTTCCCCTGCTGTCTAACCATATGTGCCGGTACTTTAATTCTATAGCAATTGGTAGTGCCGTTCCCCCTGAGGCACTTCTGGCGCACATATCGGTGATCATAAAGGAGGGCAAGGACCTCAATATGCCCCAGAGTTACCGCCCCATATCCCTCCTCAACAAAGATATAAAAATACTGGTGAAAATGTTGGCAAACCGATTGAAACACTTACTGCCACGGGTTGTTCACTCTGACCAAACAGGCTTTATCACAGGTCGAGAAGCTAGGGATAACTCAAATCGAGCAATGCAACTTATCCATTGGGCCCGTAATTCCCAAGACTCTCAGCCATACATAATCTTGTCAACAGACGCAGAGATAGCTTTAAACCATGTAGACTGGACTTACTTGCATGCGCTGTTGTAGGCCCTAGGTCTAGTTCCCCACATGCTAACATGGATTATGGCAAATGTAGATATTAGGGGCTTGACGGTGGGTAACACCGAGCATAAACTTTCGGCTTATGCCGATGACATACTGTTTCATCTTATGGACCCCTTGATCTCTCTGCCAAACTTGATGTGGGCACTCACACATTTTTGAACACTTTCCAATTTTAAAATAAATTTTTCAAAGTCAGAGATCCTCCCTATTCAGCTGACTTCCTCTTTGGAAAGTTGCCTCCGAGAGGCCTTCCCTTTCACATGGGCTAAATCTTCCATTAGATACTTGGGCATTCAGTAGGCATGTGCAATTCATTTCGTTCCGAATTTCGTTTTTAACAAATTTTTAAAAATTCTGCAATTCTGATGAATCCGAATTTCAGAATTTCCAATTTCCCAAATTTTCCGAATTTTTTGTTTTTCCAATTTCGAAAATTCGTTAATCCAAAAATATGAAAATATGAAAATCCGAATTGCGGTAATTTGGAAATTCGGCAATCGGAACAGCCGAAAATTCGTAAATTTGGAAATCCGAAAATAAGAAAGAACATTTGAAATAATATCTGAGTAATAAATAACTATTAAATTATAGGTATTGGAATTTCCTTGAAAATATACGTGTTAGTAATAAATTTCTTATTTAAGTTCACTAAGCCACATTTTCAAATGTAGAGATATAGTGATTTCCTAAATTCTTTTTGCTGTGTATTGTGATCTGTTAGTGTAGTGTTAGTCAGCTGAGCTGTATGCTGGCTGTGCACTCTAAGTGTCCAGTGATTATTCTTAGTCACATGCTGTGTGAGTGTTCTCCAGCAGGGTGTGCTAGAGATATTACTGCACATTATATATATTTAATACCTGGCCAATCAGCAGGCTTGGTGAGCTTGACCTCTTTGGGAGAGCTATTAAGTAACTGAGCCACTTCCTGCTCCTCCTCTTTCCCTCCAGGGATTTTCCCTGAGAGGATGTCTGTGTGATCCTCTTATCTAGGCCTCAGGCCTTAGGGCCTAGAGGTATGGAGTGTTGAGGGATCTCCTGTCATGGGAGGTGTCTCTAAGTTGCTGGCTGAGATGAAGTGCTACTGGCTTTTGGGGAAGCAAAGCTGCGGTAATCCTACCACAGGGATGGTGAGTGACCAACCGAGCTGGGAGGCACCATATGAACCTTCCCACTGCTGTCCTGCCTTGTATCTTAATACTGAGAGTAAACAGGAACCTCAGTTGACAGGGAGCCACATTTATGAGATGTATTCCATCCAGCAGAGTTCTGTGACAGAAATATTTGCATCAAAGATAGTAAGAAATGTAGAGAAACAATGCTGTATACACAGTGTCTGTTAAACTGTGCTTTCACTCGCTCACCACACTGGAACAAAGGATGTAGATAATGATGAGGATGTTGTTGGGGAAGATGATAATGATCTTTCCGGTATATTGCTCAGGGGATGGTCTCCGATCTCCACCGCACCACGGCTCACATGGATCTGACAGCCCTGCAGGGTAGATGGAACAGGAATGGCCCTCAGGCTGTCGCAAGACAGGGTAATCAATGTCCCTCCAGATATCTGATCGATAAATCTGTAGAAGCAGGCCACAACCATTGCAGCTTTCAGCAACAGATTCCCTGCACACAGATCCACTCCGGTCTGCTCCAGGCCCCAGATCTAGATTCTTATACTCTACCCGAAAATCTCTGTTCCTCCCAGAAATCTCTTCTCCTCCATTAGCCTGCTGGTAGTTGTAATTTCACCCGATACAGCCAGAGGGCGAATCCTTGCAAATGAACTACATGTCCCAAGAGGCCTTGCTCTATTCCAATTACAAGAGTCACAGGTCAGCCAAACTGGAATACCAGAGGGAAGCAGCTGCCTTAGAATTAACAACCTAAAGCATCTTCTGATTGCAGGAAATGTAAATATCCAGCTCCTGGCTACATTCTCCCCCCACTTAGTCTTTGGTCCCCAAAAATGTAGGGATTCTCAACTACTGCAAGAATAATAGGGTTGGTCAATCTTAATGTAGCGCTGCCCCCTTGAGGGTCGCATGAAAAGTAAATTCCCCCTGGGCTTCCCCGACTATGAGGGTCCTCCACCACCCCTGACACACTGGGTTCACTCATGATGTTACCTTTCTTCAAATAGGACTTAGTAAAAAGGAATCACACAGTATTGAAAAATCAAAAGTATTTGTTTTTTTTACGTTGCAAAAAAAACTTTTTTTATTGAACCATACATTTTTACATATGCAATACATCTTCAATAAATGCCAGTTTAACAATACAGCTTGTACATTTAGTCTTTGTTGAATGACATTAATGCATCTTTAAACATCATTACAAGGAAAATGCTATTTTCGTTATTGGAGCTAGAATGAATATTAACAGTGTACATTATATAGATAGTACCGTACTATACATATTTGAACATAGAACCCTTTATACAGGTTTGAAATTAAAGGAACCACATCACTTTTACTGATTACACGTCTCTGGGGTCTACAGCCATCTATCCCAAACTTTTTCATACTTACCTGGGCATCCTCTGTGTGTATAGATGAGTTTTTTGTAGGGTAGGGTGCTATTAATCTCTATTATCCAGTCATTAAGTGCAGAAGGGTCAGCTCTCATCCATTTCCTGGCTATTGCTTTTCGAGCGGAGAATAGGGTTTAATTCAAAAACACTTTAGTAAATTCATCTAGATCTGGTTCTGGGTAAATACCCAGAAGACACACTTTGGGGTCTAGAGATAGAGGAGAGCCCATCGTATCATGCAGGAATTGTACGACCTGTGTCCAGAACCCCTGCATTATAGTACAACTCCATAACAGATGGAAGAAGGTCCCTGGTTCTCTACCTCAGAGTACACATAGTGGGCTGTGTAGATCTGTATCTGGATACTCTCAGGGGGGTGAGATAAGATCTATGAAGAATATAGATCTGGGTGAGACGATCCGACAGTTTAGGTGAAACCAACTTACATGTGTCCAAAGCATCACTCCACTCCTCATCCTCAATTGCTCCAATGTCATTCTCCCACCTGTTTTTAAGTGCAAACACTAATGTAGAGAACGAAGGGAGGAGCAACGTATTGTAAAAAATAGATATGAGTTTCTGTGGGTCTCAGTTTTTGATCACCTCCAGGAATGAGTTGGACTCTATTTGGGGGACACTATTGAGAAATTGTGCTCTGAATGCGTGTCTGATTTGGAGGTATCTAAAAAACATGCTTTCCGGTAGGTCATATTCTACTTTTAAATTGTCAAAGGGTTTGAGTTCCCCATTATGAATAAGATGGGACAGGTAGAATATTCCCCTAGAGCTCCATAATTCCGAATATGGAATCTCTCTAAAATCAGGAAGATATACATTATGCCTGAGTGGGGTATGGGCGTGTAAATTAGGTAGACTGAGCTTGGACATTACCACTTCCCAAATCCGTCTGTAATGGTATAGGAGTGTCTGTCTACTACCCTTGGCAGCTATTCCCTTCATGCTTCCCACAATCGTGGCCATGGGGCCTGCTGTGGAGTGTGTCCATTCTGGACACAGCAATGTTAAGAAACGGGTTTTGTCCACCTTGTCAATATGAAATAGCTATTATAGTTGTGATTCCAAATAGTAGAGATTGAAATCGGGCAATGCCACACCTCCCAGATCTGTGGGATTTTTAAGTGTGAGCCAGGGTATTTTGTGCCTGCTACTGCCCCATGTAAAAGATTTAAGTATTGCCTCCATGGCTTTAAAGTGTTTCAGGGGTAAGTATATAGGAGTGTGCCACCCCCACACCATATAAACAATTTTAGGTAACAAAACCATCTTGACAAGATTAACGCGTCCCATCACTCCCAGTGGCAGTCTGGCCCATATTTGTGTCTTGCTTTTCAGTAAGTCATATAAAGGTTTTATATTGAGCCAAAAATAGTCTGCTGGGGAGCGAGACAATTGTATTCCCAGGTATTTAATTTTATCTACTCTCTGCAGTGGGAAATTTGCTTGTGATTGGGTTTGGGGAAGGGGGGGGAGGGAACTATCAAATGAGAGTATCTGGGACTTATCCCAATTAATTTTGAGCCCAGAAAAGTACCCAAACCTTTCTATTACATTTAGAGCAATGAACAGGGATTCGTCTGAGCCGTCTAGATATAGCAAGGTGTCATCTGTGTATGTGCTGATTTTTTCTATCAGTTGTCCCTTACATAGTCTAGCAATATCTGGGTGAGAGCGCATTGCGATGGCGAGGGGTTCTGCAGCTAGTGCATATAGCAGTGGGGAAAGGGGGCATCCCTGTCTCGTGCCCCTGGTCAAGGTAAATTGCTCCGATTGCCATCCATTGGCCAACACTCTAGCGACCAGAAATTGATAAAGGAGTTGCACCCATTTGATAAATCTGAAACTAAACCCAAACCTCTCAAGACATGTCCATAGGTAACGCCACTCGACAGAGTCAAACGCCTTGGCAATATCCAGGGCTACGATTAATCTGCTTCCTATGTTATCATGTTGTGCCTGTAGGTTTATGAACAGTCTCCGTAGACTGAAGGAGGTGTTCCTGCCTGGCATGAAACCAGATTGGTCTTCATGCATTAATGTTAAAATAACCTTGTTTAGGCAGACAGCTAGAATTTTCGCTAGTATCTTTATATCGACTTGTAGCAATTATATGGGTCGGTATGACTCTGGGTACTTTGGGTCTTTGCCCGGTTTAGGAATTAGTATAATCAGTACCTCTCTCATTGTTGGGGGTAGTTGTGACCTTTCAAAGATGTTGTTATATAGAGACAGTAATTTAGATGCCAAGAATTCAGAGTATGAAGAGTAGAATTCTACTGGTAGTCCATCAGAGCCTGGTGCTTTAGATCTAGGAGACTTTGCAAGTGCTTCAGCTATCTCCTCAGTGGCACCTCTAAGTTCTCAATCTGTTCCTCGGTAAGTTGAGAGAACTGTACGTTATTTAAAAAGGTTTCCATACCAGATACATCCACAGAAACAGTAGATGTATAGAGTCTGGAGTAAAATTCTCTAAACATTTCGGTAACCTGTCCAGGTTCAGTACCAGGGTGCCATCTGGGGAGCATAGAGTGATTATTACTGGTGCTCTCTCCTCACAGTGAACCATATAAGCAAGTAGTTTACCAGCCTTTTCCCCATGTTCGAATAGGTTTTGTTTATGAAAAAATCATTTCCGTTTAGATTTTTCATATTGAAGCTGTGTAGTCACCCGGGAGTGTAACTTCAGGCTACGGGCCCCACCCGAAATTAAAAGTATTTACTCAAAATCTGGTATATTAAAGAGGAACAACAAATTGTATATAACACTTGCAAATAATTGACAATAGAATATCAAGCACACACAATACTTTACTGATAGTTTTGAGAATTTTGTACACAGGAGTGAGCACAGAAGAGCAGGGGAATGACTAATGTAGGTCAAACCACTCTCTACTATTCATTCCCAGACAGCCACAGATGGAATATACACCCAAATCTATCCTCCTAAATATAGACAGAATATCTGGAAGTCCACCAATATCAATTAACTGATGAACAGACACTATTGAATTATCTCTAGATTAACTGGTACAACTTAGTTTACAGTAAATAAACTGATATAACTTAGACATATATCACAGATACACATAAATTCTACCTGCTCTAGAAAGGAGAGTTCTTAGGCAAATTCAGTTTGCCAAGATTTTAACAGCAATGGAACCTACTAAGTGGGGAAAAGAGACTGAATCTGTAGTGAATCAATGTTCCTTGGTCAAAGTTCAGTATATCTTCAGCCGGCTCTTTACTTGGATATTAGGTACCCAGAAAGTAACTGCAGCAACAGATTCTCCAAGTAGTGCACAAAAGTGAGGTGAAACAACTTTACTGCAGTAAATTAAAGAACTTCACAGTGATCACTGACAGTGGTCACTGACTTTGTAATAAAACTACAGTTGACAGCAATCCAGTAAAGCCTTAAGTAGTTATACTCCAACTTCTCTGGTTCTGTGATAGTGTGTAAATCTCCACTAGCAACAAGTATGTGAGATCGGATTATATGAAATCAGTACTGTATTGATGGGCCTGAGCCCACTCAACAGGAACAATGACTGTAGAAGATGACCCCGCTGCTTGGATGATGGTAATGAGACTGGAGATGATGATGATGATGACACTCCAGCCCTCTGCTCATGGAATCGGCTTCCACTGCCTCTCTCCTTGCAGTTCTTCTGGATCGATTGCTTTAGCTGCCCGCTGGTTTCAGGAACAAGCTACGCAGGTAGCAGGGCCGGTCTCCCCAATCATCTGCTGAAGCACTGTAAAGTTGCAGACCACAAGGTCTGTGTGAGCAGGCTGCAACCCTGTAGACAAGACAAACTGGGTCTTGTTTAATCGATCACCGCCATCCAGAGAGAGCATGCCAGGCCATACACTCTGGTTAAGTAGACTCTCCCATGAGGCACCGTTTCTCCCAGGAGCCTTCCTATGCAGCACAGTCTGATGGGAAATGAAGTTCTTCTGCAGCACAGTCTGATGATAATCCTTAAAAGCACACTACAACCCCCACAATGCAGTTCTCTAGCATAGCTCAAGTCTTCAACTAATAAACTTGGCACTAGTTGGAATTCAGCTGCAATATACCTGCAGGCTGGAACGTCTTTATTGCCAGGAGTATAACACTTGGCTCCTGGCTACATTAACAAGTATTCAAATTCAATAAATATTGACAAATATCTGGATTCTGCTTAAACCACTTATATACATTTTCAGTTAACTCACAATCAGATTTCTGTGGGGCACGGCAATAGCCGTGCCCCACCCAGTGATTTCAGAGGTCACATTTAGGTCACCTTTCGCCCACTTGATGGCAACAGAGTCGGGCATAGAATCTGGCCTTTGAATAGTGGAAATTATTCTGTCAGAGTTCTCCCCCAATGTATTATAAGTAAGTCTTCTAGAAGGGTGGATGTTTCTTCTTAATCTGACATGAGAATTTGATTCCTGCTTTGGTGCAATACTTCTTCCATGACTGCTTGAAGAAGGAAAGACTCTCTCAGGATTTTCCACGGGAGTAAAGTTTTTTTCAGGACTCGCTGCAGGAGTAGAGTTCCTTTTAGGACTTGTTGCAGGAGTGGAATTCCTTTCAGGACTTGTTATGAGAGCAAGATCCTGGGTCTCCATCAATAAAGTTGAGCTCAAAGTAGAAGGCCCCGACTTGAGAATAGCAAAATTAGTCTCATCAATAGCATTAAAATTCAGTCCTTTACTCTCATTCTCCTTCTCTTTGAGCAATGAGAGCAATGATGTTTCCTTATCTGTGCAGCTGATGGATTCCAATACAGGCAGACATTAATCAGTGAAACTAATCAGATCTCCTTGTTCGAGTTTAGGACTGATCTAGTATTTCCAATTTTAGGTATATCTTTTCTTATAGTTGATGATGAAACATCCATTTTTGGACCGAGAGATTTTTGTAAATTCCCTATCTCCCTTGTTGGTTTTCGTCTTCTGGACCAGCGTCTGTCTTCCGTTTCAGTACTGACCCCGGAGCCCACAACCAGGTAGGTACTATCTCTTCATCCTCATTTTCCTCTTGTACTGGCACTACAGACCGAGCAGGAAGTCTTCGAGGAGACCGAGTCCTAGGGAACTTGGATCCCAAGGAGGTGTAGGGGAGCAGAGAGGCACTCAGACAGCATCTGATAAAGGAAGTAGATGCCACATCTTGAGAGGTCCCAACTTCCCTTCAGGTTTGATTTGGTAATCTTGGCAGCTGTTACAGATGACATATGGTTGAGGCTTCCAGCGATCAGCCAATTTGTGCTTGCCCGGTACACGTAAGTTCTTCAATAGCACTCGATCCCCCGGCTGTAGATCTTGCACTTTAACCTTGAGTTCTAAATTCCTTTTATTTCTCAATTCTCGGGTACCAGTATGCTGCATAGCTTTCTCATAAGCTTGCTTCAAATTCTGCATTTTTTATTTTTGACGCTATAAACAAAAAAAGACAGTTTTGAGAAAAAAAACCCTAATATTTTTTACTTTCTGCTATAAAATGTATCCAATAAATAAAAAATCACAAGTCTTCATAAATTTAGGCCAATATGTATTCTACTAAATATTTTTGGTAAAAAATTCCAAATACTCCTGGGGTGGAGTTGGACTACAGCTGTGCGGCTTGGTTCCTGGCTTGGTGCTCCGTCATCTCTTCCAATCCCCAACCAACCACTGCCTGACCTGCCATCATGTGACCTCCACATCCCCCTAACAGCCAATCACTCCACCCTCTAACAACCAGACCTGTGATCAGTGGGGAGGAGAGGTACAGTCAATGCTGAAAGCCTGGAACCTGTCACACAGTAAGTAAATGACATGTGTGGTGTGGGGGGACTCTGACAGCACCTGTTATGGTGATCAGGAAGGACCATTGTGAGTGTTCAGCAGACAATGTACAGGGATAGGATATAAGACAGTACATGGATGGTCTCTGACCATCTCCTGTAGTACAACTGCAGTCTCTGGCCATCTCCTCCAGTATGTCTGCAGTCTCTGACCATCTCCTGTAGTACGCCTGCAGTCTCTGACAATCTCTTGTATGCCTGCAGTCTCTG
>BLSH010469145.1:895807-909902 GCA_018402905.1 Glandirana rugosa
GGTGACTAGTGTCCAGACCAACAATCTCCCACCTCACTAACCGACAATCCCCCTACACCTCCAGTGTACTACATCATGTGACCTCCACATCCCCCTAACAGCCAATCACTCCACCCTCTAACAACCAGACCTGTGATCAGTGGGGAGGAGAGGTACAGTCAATGCTGAAAGCCTGGAACCTGTCACACAGTAAGTAAATGACATGTGTGGTGTGGGGGGACTCTGACAGCACCTGTTATGGTGATCAGGAAGGACCATTGTGAGTGTTCAGCAGACAATGTACAGGGATAGGATATAAGACAGTACATGGATGGTCTCTGACCATCTCCTGTAGTACAACTGCAGTCTCTGGCCATCTCCTCCAGTATGTCTGCAGTCTCTGACCATCTCCTGTAGTACGCCTGCAGTCTCTGACAATCTCTTGTATGCCTGCAGTCTCTGACCATCTCCTGTAGTACGTTTGCAGTCTCTGACCATCTCTTGTACACCTGCAGTCCCTGACCATCTCCCGTAGTATGTCTGCAGTCTCTGACCATCTGTTGTAGTACGCCTGCAGTCTCTGACCCTCTCTTGTACGCCTGCAGTCTCTGACCATATCCTGTAGTAGTCTGCAGTCTCTGAATATCTCCTGTACTATGTCTGCAGTCTTTGATCATCTCCTGTAGTATGTCTGCAATCTCTGACCATCTCCTGTAGTACGTCTGTGGTTTCTGACCATCTCTTGTAGTAAGTCTGCAGTCTCTGACATTCTCTTGTACATTTGCATTCCCTGACTATTTCTTGTATGCGTGCAATCTCTGACCATCTCCTGTAGTACACCTACAGTCTCTGACCCTCTCCTGTACTATGTCTGCGGTCTCTGACCATCTCCTGTACTATGTCTGCAGTCTCTGACCATCTCCTGTAGTACGTCTGCAGTCTCTGACCATCTCCTGTAGTACGCCTGCAGTCTCTGACCATCTCTTGTACGCCTGCAGTCTCTGACCATCTCACGTAGTATGTCTGGCAGTAAATGATATGCACAACCCATTGGTGTGTCAGGGGCTGCAGTTGAGGCACTGAAAACCTCATCGGTTGGCCATCACTGGGATGCAGTCTCAAACCAAGCTATACATCTACACAATAAATGGAGCGTGTGAGAGTCAGAACAAGCTGCTCTGGTTTAAAGTAGACCTTTCACCATGAAGGCCTCTTTCACACACACTGCAGTCCCTACTTTCATAGATGTTTGTGCTCTGCTCATTGCTAATAACACGTTCTAGGAGTTTTCTGTCTATTGGTGAGTCCCCCACCTCCCCAGTCCATGGTGTGCAGGCAGTGAGATGATGTGCTGTAACCTCCAGCAACCAATCAGTGAGTGGTAATGATCCAGCAACCAATCAGTGAGCAGTCATGATGTGAATGGGGGTGCGAAGAAAATGTTTGCCCAGGGTCCAATTATTATGAAAGGTGGCCCTGATCCTACACCACATTCAAATTACACTGCCCTTGCAATCTACAGTGGGTGTCAGTGAAATCTTAATGACAACCCTGCTTGCTATGGGGCACACAGTGCATGCTCACTCCTGTGCTGTGTGGGTTGATGGAGCCACACTCCATCGACCCACACAGCGCTGCTTGGTTCTCCCCCCCGACCCCCCCCCCCGGTTCACCACTTGGTACCTGCTGCTGAACCCCCCCAGGACAAAAAATTATCTGCGGCCCTGAGGAGTATACTGTATATACTAGGGGGGGGGGGGCGTTTTGGGAAAAGAGATTACTTGTGCTGGGAGGGGGAATGGATATAAAATGGAAGAGGATTTGTTCTGAGAGGAGTATTGAAGGGAAAGAGAATTTGTGCTGGGAGGGGAAAAGGATTGGTGTTGGGAGGGGGAATTGAGGGGTGTTGGGATAAGTGCTAGGAGGAGGAAGAAGGGTGGATTGTGCTGGGACTGGGGATTTGTGAGGCTTTTTTTTTGGGGGGGCGAGTGTGATTTTTGCTGAAAAGTGAGGGGAAGCATGGAATGCATAACTCTACCCGCTCATTACACACTGCTGTTTAGTGCCAGTTCAGCACAGCCAAAATTTTCAATGCTGTGTGATGTCCTTCACGCTGCGATCCATCACATTATGAGCACAACATAAAGAAGGTACCGGTGGGGCCAGTGAGGGGGTGGGGGCACCAAAATGCACCTTCGTCTGTGTAGACAAAAATCTTTGCACCGGCCCTGTCCGCAGTAGTTAAATGGTTTTGGGGTTGATTTACTAAAGGCAAAAAGACTGTGCACTTTGCAAAGTGCAGTTGCACTCGGCAAGTGCAGTTGCTCCAGGGTTTAGTAAATGAGCAGAAGCTCTGCCGACATCCATCAGCCAATCATGTTCAAGCAAAAATCCTGCTTTTTTTTATGTTCCTTGCACGTGATTGGATACTCTTTGCAAATCGAAGCCTTACCTCATTTACTAAGCTCTGGAGCAACTGCCCTTGCATAGGGAAACTACATTAGCAACTTATAGCGGGACTGAGATATTGCAGCGGACAATAGGACACTAACTGACACTTTTGACGCTTTGTGGGAACCAGAGACACTAATATTGATCAGTGCTAAAAATATACTCTCTCACTGTACTGACACTGATGGGAAGAGGTTAAATGCGCATCTAGCCAGTGTTTTGTGTACTTTGTGTGGTGTGGTATGGGATGTCAGAACGGAGCTCTGCCTTGTTTACAAAGCTCTGTCAAGTCTCTCTTCCTGACAATTGGTGGACATCCATTAACCGGCACCCGCTGATCAGCTTCTACTCTGACTAATCACAGCAGAAACCTCCTCCTTACCAACTTCAGTCTGCCCCTGCTATACTGAGTCATGACCTCTCAGCAGCCTCCACTGTGGGGGATGATGGTATAGCACAAGGTGTCCCAGGTCCTAGCAGCACATCTGCCAGCAGCACACCACCAGCTGTAGACTGTAGCCACAAATTTCTCTGCCCCATCTGCTGCAGCAGGAAAAAAAAATACAGTCCCTGCCACCCACATGCCCAGCGTCTAAATGCAAGCTTGTCAAAGCTGTTGGCTCTCCAAGTTCTGCCTTTCAGATTCTGCCCCCTTCCGTGAATTCCCACAATGTGCTGGTTCCCAGTCGCTACTACATTTCACTTAAGGCCGTTCCATCTCTCTACCATCACGTGGAAGGGAATGTTCTGGCATGTTTGGGAAAGCAGTCAGCCGCAAAGTCCACCTTACTGCTGACACGTGGTCCAGCAAGCATGGGCAGGAACGATATATTTAGCTCCCAGCACACAGCTTGCAACTCGGAAGGATGCAGGACAGTGCTCGGTGCTGCAGCTTGTTGTGCCCATACGTCTCTATACAGCTGGTGGTGAGGATGCCAGACCTGTGAGCTTTACCCCCTCCTTCTCCTCCTCCACCTCCATGCCCTCCTCTGCAGAATTGTCCTATGAACATCGGGTACCCCCTAAGCATTCAAAGGGCTATTGCATGAGTCAGGCTAAAAGGTGCCATGCAGTGCTTCAGCTGGTGTGTCTAGGGGACAGGAACCACACCGGAGAAGAGACTCTTGCAGCTCTGTGGGGAGAGGCCCAGAGGTGGCTCACACCATGCCAGCTGGAGTCAGGAATGGTGGTGTGCGATAATGGCTCACACCTCCTGTCCGCCCATATACAGGGAAAGTTGGCTAGCACATGTCCTCAATTTGGTGGTGCAGCGTTTCCTAAATACGTACCCAGGGTTGGAAGATGTGCTAAAGCTGGCCAGAAGAGTCTGTAGGCATTTCAGGCGGCCATACACAGCCAGTGCTCGGTTGGCTGAAATTCAGTGGGAATTCCACCTGCCCATAAACCACCTGATTTGTGACAGGCCCAGCAGGTGGAACTCGACTTTGGCAATGCTGCAGTGGCTTTACATGCAGCAGAGGGCCGTCAACGAGTACCTGTGCAAGTACGGCATGATGACAGGCTCAGGCCGCCTCTGCTTTTTTTCCCCACTCCAATGGCTGATCATTAAGGAAGCATGCACTGTACTGTCATCATTTGAGAAGATAACAAGAATGGTGAGCAGTGGCAATGCATGCATCAGTGACACAATCCCTGTTGTGTTCCTGCTGGAGCAGACTCTGTGTGGCATTATGGACAGGAGACTAAAAAATTGTCCCACCACAGTCAGTGGAACCAAAAGATGGTCAAAAGGAGTGACGCTCAACAGGGTCAATGATTACAAAATTACTTTATTAAATAATTATTGCATAATATTTACACCACACTTGAGGCTCATAAAAACAGGGTCCAAAATGACCCTCTAAACACCCAAAAACAACCAAATAAGGACAAACACTAACGTGACACTACACATGACAAACAATATGCAATTCGTCCGGACGCCAGTTCAGGTGCACACCTAGGACCACCCACGGGAATCCCCCGTATAGCATTGTTTTTGGGTGTTTAGAGGGCCATTTTGGACCCTGTTTTTATGAGCCTGAGTGTGGTGTAAATATTATGCAATAATTATTTAATAAAGTAATTTTGTAATCATTGACCCTGTAGAGCGTCACTCTTTTTGACCATCTTTTGGTTCCACTGACTGTGGTGGGACAATTTTTTAGTCTCAAGGCGATGTAGGTCAGAGTGACACGGTGGTATTGCATGACAGGAGTCAATAGGATATCTTTAGTGAACACCAGCACCATCCTCCTTTTTTTCCTTAGTTACATTATGGACAGGACACTGGAAGCAGAGCAGCAGGAGGAAGAGGAGGACTTCCTTTCCTCTCAAGGCCCACTTTATCCAGACACCATCATTCCTATGTCACAGAACACACAGGAGGAGAAAGGGAAGGAGGATGAGGAGGAGGATTCTGGCAGTTTCGTAGGCTTCGAAGAAGAGGAAGACATGTGTCAATCTTTAAAGGATGGCTTTCCAACCCCAGGACCATTGGCAGTAGTACGTCCTGGGAGGAGGAAGTTCCAGATGCTGTCATCCTGAGTAACCCCGAGGAGTCTGTTTCTCAAGCCTCTGCAAATTTGAGGTGCATGGCCAACCTTATGCTTCAAAGCCTGTGATAAAACCCAAGAATACGTGACATAAAGGAGAAGGATCATTACTGATTGGCAACCCTCCTTGACCACTTCCGATCTGTCCGCCGCAATACCGCAGTCCCTATAAATATCGCAGTTGGATTGGTAAGTGACTGAAGCAAGACTGGAGACCAACTGTAGCACTCAGTAGTGAAGGACTGGGGCAGACTGTAGCAAAGAGAACTAAGGAACTGGGGACAGACAGTGGAATACTGTAGCAGGAGACTAGAGAATAATATAGCAGGAGACTGTGACAGACTGGTAACAGATTGTAGCAAATGGTAGCAGAGGAACTGACTGAGTGGACAGTTGCTGGGATCAGAAGATTGGCAGCAACAGACAGTGAACTCAGGCAGTACAAGCTGTGTACTGACAAAGACTCAATGCTCAAGTGATGACAGCATGTCCCGCTTCAGCTTAAATAGACTTTCTAGTCATGTGACGCATCATGACATATCAAATGATGTGTCCATGACACTCCAGGGAATACCCAGAAGTGTCCACGGCCACCGGAAACAGAAGAGGCGTTGGCATTGGAATAAGGCATGTAAACTGACCAACTCTTAGGAGGCCTCCCCACTGGTTAATAATGTGGATTTAGAGGGGATTGCCAGTGAAATTTCCACACAAGGCGAGGAGTGAAAATATCAGAAACCAAAAGGATTATTTCAAACAATAATTTTTCTGGTGCAGACAGGTAGATAGATTATCCTTGAGATTCCTCCCTTTTTTTTGTTTAGTGTTTTACTTTGTTGGTCTCCTCTCTGCACACTCAGATCTGATTGTTGGTCCCCTGTTGCCGACATCCGATCCAATCTTATCTGCTAAAAACAGAAGGATGGGGTTCAGTTCCCCATTCGCCCAGCAGATTGGATCAGATGACTGTCAGGTGTAAGCCGACAGGTGGCCTGTTTACATTCGACCACCCATAGAGGACAACAGGCTGTGTATGTGCCCACTCTGCATAAGCGGAGCGGACATGGACAAGCCATCCGCCTGTTCGGTGGGGATCAGTGGACAGATTTCCCACTGAGCAGGCAGACTCCTGGCAGAGTCTGCCTCATTTGCAAGGGGCCTTAGTGGGTGAAGGGGCTCAGTCCGCATTGAGTACTGGCACATTAGGGGTGCCAGCTGGCCAACATTTTTTTTGTTGTTGATGACACTGGAGTTCTTGTACTATAGACACTGTAGCACCGCTTCTGCCTGTCTTACATCGGCAGTTCAAAGCCAAGAAAAGGCTCCTTCTCAGCTCCAGTCACATAACTTAGCCAAGGAGAGCACTTCCCTCACTCTGAACTGCCTGTTGATTGGTAAGGAGTGTAGCACTGAACTGCTCTTTAATGTGGTAGTAAACCCAAAACCAAAAATGTAATATATTGCAGCTTACCAATCATTAGATGTGGGGGCTGCATTTAATTCCTAAATTAAAGTGCCCCCACTCTGGAGGAAAGAGCACAGGGGACATCTTTGGACAGCAGCATGGTCACCCTGGGGGGGGGTGTAAGATGTACTAGCAGATTTAGATTTGCATAATTTCATCGCAGCTTGCATATGACCTCTTTAACAGAAGTCAATGGAAGTTCTTTTGAAGTCGCACCAAAAGTAGTGCAGGAACCTTTTCCCAAGTCAGAGCGACTTAGGTCACACCGATTAGAGAGGTTCTGTTGCAGCTGATGTCACATAACATGTCGCAGCAGTGTGAACCGGGGCTTAAACTTTTATCTAACAAGTTGTAGAAATCTGTCTGCTTTGGAGAATCAGTCAGTGAATGAATCTTGACGTTTTTTTCTTGTATTTGGTATTGGTGCAACCTATGGAATCAATGTTTTTTTTTTTAATGAATTATACCTATTTGTGATGTCACAGTGAATTTTATGCCAGCGTAAGTGATGTAATTTCACAAATGGTATGTTTATATTTTGTTTACCCTTATGAGGTGGCAGTCTGTACTGTGACGTCAGTCATTATGCAATATCGCAATCAATATTATGTTCCTGTTGTGGGTACCAGACATTTTATCATGGTGCCAGAATAAATATTATTACCCAGTACTTACTGTGATATCAAAAATATTGTTGTGACGTCAGTCATTTTTATAATGTCATGGTAAGTAACATGATGGTACAGTTGATTAGAAGATGAGACATTTTTTTATTGTTATGTTTGAAAGTGTGATGTGTGCTTGGCAAGGTTTAGGTAATTATTTATCTTATAATGTAGCTGCTATAAAAAGTCATAATGGGGTTACAAAAAACCTGAGCCCACTCCAAAAAGGTAATTTATGAACATTCACTATTATTAAAAAACCTACAAGAAATGGATCTGTGTCTGAGACTAATATAATCCTTTTTCTGAAAAAAAAATTAATTGAACAGTCATAACTTTGATTTCATAATTATGATGGCATGACTGAAATTAAAAAGCAACTTTATCACCATTGCTTTAATAAAGAAATACTAATAAATGAATTTAAACATAGTAATAAATTATTCAAAAGCAGATAAACTACATGAAATTCCAAGGGTTTTATGCACAGAACGCATGATCTCAATGCCAATTAATGGGCATTAATTTAAGTGAAAAAGAAATAAGCATTGCAAAGTACCGTTAAACAAGAAACCTAATAATTCATTAAACATGCAAGATTCCTTTTCCTATCCGCTTATGAATATGTCATGTGCTCTGGACAACTGGAAACAACAATTTCCTAAAATAGAGAGTTTACAATAAAATTGCCAGATTGGTTAATTCATTAAATGATCTATTTGGAGTGTTTCTAAAGAACTGTGAAAAAATGCAGTTACTGAGAATGCATGTGCTGTATACAAAAACCTCACAAACAAAGTTGGATAAAGACTGAAGTATTTTTTGTCATTCTTGAAATGATGGCAACAATGACTGCAAAGGTCATTGGGGACAATCAGTAGAAGACTTGAGTCATGTACACTGGATGCCAGGGTCTAGAAGGCTCCTGAACATGGCCTCCTCTCTAGCAGGCTCCTGAATATGGCCTCCTCTCTAGACATATTACATTTTTACTAGTAATGGCGGCAATCAGTGACTTATAGTGGGACTGCGATATTGCAGCGGACGAATCGGACACCAAGTGACACTTTGTGGGAACCAGTGACACTAAAAAAGTGATCAGTGCTAAAAATATACACTGTCACTGTACTAATGACACTGGCTGGGAAGGGGTTAACATCTAGGGCAATCAAAGGGTTAAATGTGCCTAACAAGTGTTTTCTCACTGTGGGGGAGGTTATTTTACTAAGGGAAGGCACAGATCCCTGTCCCAGTAGCCATGTTATGTGACACACTGTGGCAGTGCAATGCCAGCCAGAGCCATGATAGAATGCCTGCTGCCTGTGAGTTATGATACCATCCATGCAATGTAGCCTATTCACAGACACCCCCAAAGCACACCGGTGTTTAAGCCTTGAAAGCACTGGCAGCCCCACGATCGGATCCGCTTCCCCTCTGCTCCTGCTGCTGGACACTGTCAGCTGAGCTCAGCTGCCCTGAACATGGCCTCCTCTCTAGCAGGCTCCTGAACATAGCCTCCTCTTTAACAGGCTCCTGAACATAGCCTCCTCTCTAGCAGGCTCCTGAACATGGCCTCCTCTCTAGCAGGCTCCTGAACATAGCCTCCTCTCTAGCAGGCGCCTGAACATAGCCTCCTCTCTAGCAGGCTCCTGAACATGGCCTCCTCTCTAGGGGGCTCCTAAACATAGCCTCCTCTCTAGCAGGCTCCTGAACATGGCCTCCTCTCTAGCAGGCTCCTAAAAATGGCCTCCCCTCTAGCAGGCTCCTGAACATAGCCTCCTCTCTAGCAGGCTCCTAAACATGGCCTCCCCTCTAGCAGGCTCCTGAACATAGCCTCCTCTCTAGCAGGCTCCTAAACATAGCCTCCTCTCTAGCAGGCTCTTGAACATAGCCTCCTCTCTAGCAGGCTCCTGAACATGGCCTCCTCTCTAGCAGACTCCTGAACATAGCCTCCTCTCTACCAGGCTCCTGAACATGGCCTCCTCTCTAGCAGACTCCTGAACATGGCCTCCTCTCTAGCAGACTCCTGAACATGGCCTCCTCTCTAGCAGGCTCCTGAACTTAGCCACCTCTATAAAAAATAAGCTTGAATAAAATACACCTGGTGTGCTATCCATAGTAAGATGTTGGATTCCATCTCATTTTTCTACAGTGAATTGGAAAATAAAAATGAGTATATCACTGGTTGCTATGAATGCAACATAAATACTTTTCTTTTGCTTCTTTACATATACATTAGAAGACTAATAGAGTTTCACTGCTAAAGGGTCTCAGATAAATAGTGCCTACATTCTGCCCCCAGAGCAAGCACCACACCCTAGGAAAATGGGAGGGTGGAAGCTGGTATAGAGGACTTGAAAAGATGAGCCCCAGGCTCCCAGCTGAGACAATAGCAAAAAGAAAATTAGAAGAAAAACAAGCTTAGAGCTTTTGAATAAGTGATGTAAGATCGCCATCTGGAGTTCAGCTGTAACTGATGTGACTCAGCGATATGTCTGCGTTAACTCTGAGCAACTTCCTATGGGAAGAGAAAAAAACAACGCTGGCATGTGGCAAGTGAATGATATTGTAAGAACAGCACAAGAGAAAAAAAAAATACACAGTGATTTTGGAGGGGAAAAAGTAGTAAAATCATGAGGATCAGTAAATGGATTTGAAACATATGAATATTTGCATGAGAAAAAAACACAAGTCATCAAGCTGATGTTAACTAACAAAATTCTGACAACGTTAAGAGTCAGATGATCTGGGTGACATTTGTGTTTACTGCACAAGTGTTTAACGCTCATGTAATTGAATCAATGTTATTCGAATCAATCATAAAACTGTGAAAAAAATCACTGTTGTGCTAGTTTGTGCCCTCATCAACCTGACCTAATCTTATCATAATGTTACGCTAACAATTTATGCAAACCATTCCAAGCGTGCATCACAATGTAGCATCAAAAGGAGAATAAAGCTCTCCTTCAGTGAAACACATACATTCACTTAGCTGTACCATTCCACTATGTTACATAACATTCACACTAATGCAGGCTGTGTTGATTATATTTCAGTGTAAACATATGGGGGTGTGCAAATTATGTAAATGTTGTCTTATGGGAAAATTACTGAATTTTTTTTTTTAATAAAAATGACTATTTATTCCCAATAAAACCCAAGGAATTTAAAATATATTCAAATCTGCTACAAAAATGGATAATATGTTGGGGTAAACTACAAACACCAAAAGGTATTACATGCAGAGCCAAGACATTCTACTCTGGATCAACTGTGGGTATAGGATTGTGTATATAGGATTGTAAAAAAAAATAAATAAATAATGTATTTTCTTTCCTTTTTATTGGTTGAACTAGATGGACTTGTGTCTTTTTTTTCAACCAGACTAACGATGAAACATTGTTGAAACCACAAAATGCTCTGGGACTCAAGGATATTTTGGGAGGAAAAATCCCAGGGGCTCAAGTGGTTAAATGATGGTGGTCATTGATGTATGCCCCTTAAATGATGGTGGTCAGTGGTGAGTACCTCTTTAAATGTTCAGAGTCAGTAGTAAGTGTGCCTTCATAAAAATGTTGCTCAGTGGAACATGTGATCCCATAACATGGGTGCTCATTGGTCTGTACTCCCATTGGTGGACAGTGCCATCGTTGGTGGTTAGTGTCTCCATTGGTGGTCAGCGGTCTGTGTTCCCTTTCATTGGTGGTCAGTGGTCTGCGCTTCTTTTCACAGGTGGTCAGCGTTCTCTGCCCCTTTTCATTGGCGATCAGTGGTCTGTGCCCCTTTCATTGGTGGTCTGTACTCCCTTTCACTGGTGGTCAGTGGTCTGTGCCCCTTTTCATTGGTGGTCCGTGGTCTGTGCTCCCTTTTATTGGTGGTCAGCGGTCCGTGCTTTCTTTCACTGGTGGTCAGTGTTCTGTGCCCATTTTCATTGGTGATAAGTGGTCTGTGCCCCCTTTTATTGATGGTTAGTGGTCTGTGCTCCCTTACATTGGTGGTCAGTGGTCTGAGCCCATTTTCATTGGTGGTCAGTGGTCTGTGCCCCCTTTTATTGGTGGTCAGTGGTCTGTGCTCCCTTTCACTGCTGGTCAGTGGTCTGTGCACTCTTTCATCGGTGGTCAGTGGGAGCAGTGCTTATTTACCTGAGCAAATACTTCAGAGATCCCAAGCTGTTCAGCATAGCTAGTATAGAACAGGGCAAGTAATTCAGAGTGACTTGCTGTATTAGAAGTGCATTTGCAGCATTAGGGTAAAAAAAAAAGGGTCAGTACTTTTACTACCCCCCCATCCTCAAACAGTTTCCACCTATCATCAGTGCTGCTCCCTGAACTTCCTGGATCCTCAGCAGACAGAGGACAGTGGAGAGATAGGCTTCTACTGCCATCAGTAAAAATGCTGAGAGGAGGGTGCAGGGATGTGGCTTGTCAGCGCTTTGTGTGTACGAGCTAAGGAGACATCCGTAATTAGTGAGCTGGGGACAGGAGCCTTGGAACCTCCGACTACAGGAGGAAAAGGATATTCCAAAAGAAGATGACTACACGTATTAGATACCGTATGTGTCGACCTCCTTAAAAAAAAAAAAAAAAGAAGGGTTTAGTATCCCTTTAACTTAAAGTTGGCTGCAAGGACTGTAACAGACTTTTTGTAAATTTCTACATATTTATAATATAAAAAATAAATAACTGCTGCTCTTATATCTACAACATAAATGGTATAAAGCAGCTAGCACAATGTTGATGAACAACAACACAAAAAATATATAGAATTGGTGCAGTGCTTAGTATTAATAAATGAGTCCATATAAAATCAATCCAAAGGAGGTGTTCGGCACAATTCCCATCAGAAGTGGTCACCAGATAATAGGGGAAGAGGAAACCATCAGTGGCACCCAATCACACTGCCGCTTACCCTCTTTAGTGGACCCTCATAGCAAAGGTCACATAGGCATTGGATGGTAAAAGGGGGCCCTTCAATCTCTGTATATCTCCTTCAGAGCAGGCAATGGAGAGCAGATGTAAACACCTTGATCTCAGCGTTCCTCTCCCGATACTCCAACAGCGACCACCACAGATCAATCCATCCCATGGAAATGTAAAAAGATAGACCTCATGGTGCAGTATTTCTGATCACATTTTTTTAAAAGTAGAAAGAAATTCATTCACATGTTCCACAAAAGTGATAAGCTAAAAATCATTGGAAAATATCCCCCACCAGCAAGATGGCCGCCGCGTCCCAGCATACACCAGCATGGAACGCTGGATGTTTTCCAATGATCTTAGCTTATGACTTTTGTAGAACATATGAGTGAATTTCTTTCTACTTTTAAAAAAATGTGATCGAAAATACTGCATCATGAGGTCTATCTTTTTACATTTCCATGGGATGGATTGATCTGTGGTGGTCGCTGTTGGAGTATCGGGAGAGGAATGCTGAGATCAGGGTGTTTACATCTGCTCTCCATTGCCTGCTCTGAAGTGGATGTACAGAAATTGAAGGGCCCCCTTTTACCATCCAATGCCTATGTGACCTTTGTTATGAGTGTCCACTAAAGAGGGTAAGCGGCAGTGTGATTGGGTGCCTCCAATGGTTTCCTCTTCCCCTATTATCTGGAGACCACTTCTGATGTGAATTGTGCTGAACACCTCCTTTGGATTGATTTTCTATGGACTCATTTATTACTACTAAGCGCTGCACCAATTCTATATATAATATAAAGGGTTATGGACATATAAAGAAACAAAACATGCAATATTTCATGTACTAAACAAAAAAAAACATTGTGTGCAATTGTTTATGTTTTGAGAATTAGCATATGTATAAAACCACTATACATTCTTTTTAAAGCCCAACTGTAGTCAACGCTTTTTTTTAGCTTTGGATAGTAGGAAGGGATAGAATATCTGTCAGGTTTAAAGCTGAACTCCGAGATAAGCAAATATTGTCCAGATACATTCATCCTGTGTATCCTTACTTGAATCATGGTGTTCTTTGTGTATTTCTCTCAGATCTGTGCAGTAATCCAGTTTAAATTTTTACTTTTGCAGAAGCTTCCTGTAATAAAGACCGGTCACTGCTGATCTCTCTCCTTGTGCAGAATGGCTGGTCTTGTCTTTGCCCCCTGGTAGTCCCTCCCACAGCTCTGTTCCCTACACAAGCTGTTTGTGCTGTTTGTGCAGCACAGTGATGATGTCACTGCTAGTTTAAAAGGTAATATCTGGTTTGTAAAGGCATTTGACTCACACAAAGTGGGCTAATACCATTTGTGGTTATTGAGAAATATATTTAAATTACATATTTTTGTGCCTGGAGTTCAGCTTTAAGCGCTGTCTGTGTTTTCTTAGATAAGATTTCTCTTCTTTTTCTGGTCTAGCAAACACTTGACACCTGGGGAGGAAGTGAGGGGAGATCTCCCTAACGAAGACCTAAACCTTCCCCTTCCCCACTCTACCAGAAAATATGTTTTGCATGTGTTAATTAGATTTACCCTCACTTCCTTTTCTGTCGCCAAACAGGCAGGAAATAGGGAGAAATATCTCAACTTGACCCAGATATAGTAATAAAAAGCTTAAGGCTCCATGCACACTGGATGCTATCTGGGCTCTCTCGGCGTCGAGCAGGAGACGCTGCTTACAAAACATTCTTTTGCAGCGTTTTGTAAGCAGCGTTTACAGGCGTTTATCGGCGTCGGCATTTTTGGGCTTTTTATTTTCTTCATTAGCTTCCATTGTATGCAAAAAACGCCGGACGCCGATAAACAGCCGTTTACCGGCGTTTATGAGCGTTTAGCAGCGTTTAGCGGCGTCCAGCATTTTTTGTGGTCAAAAGAACGACTTTTGAACGTCAATTCAGGGCGTTCAGATAACAGCCCAAAAATGTCACTGCTGATAAAAGACAATTAACGTCCATGTGTGCATTGACACATAGGATAACATAAAGTGGTGTTTTTGGGCTGTTAAAAAAAAATGCCCAAAAACGGTCGT
>BLSH010469145.1:917689-938420 GCA_018402905.1 Glandirana rugosa
CCCCACCTACACCTCATCCTCGGATCTCCAACTGCTCCGGCACTGGCACCGTCACATCCACCTTCACCGCCACCATCTCCTCATCCTCCTTCATCGGTTGTACCATAAAAAAAAAAAAACATAACTCCGAATAAGTTTTTTTGTTCATACACTTACCGACACACTCAGGCCAGATTTTCAAATAAGACGTGTTCCATGTCTGTTCAGAACACCCTAGGTACGGACTAAGTAAAATTATTTCCAATCGAACAGGTGCAACCTACACCTGTTTGCCGAGGCGAACAGACACTATTGCGGGAGACGGAACGATTTGTGTGCAAGGCTGTTATGTGACCGACGTCCCGTCCGGTCGTGGAGGTTCCGTATTTCCCGTTAGAGTCCGGTACACCGGTTAAACCTGATCCCACAAGACTTGTCTGTACCTTGTGCAGAATAAACTTTTAGACCGGACTCACACAGCCATTCACATACTTGTTTTTTTGAATAAGCCTCAATACAAAAAAAAAAAAATACCATGTTGGCTACTTCCTCCTACTCCTCTACCACCGCCACTTCCACCTACACTGCCACGGTCACGGCCTCGTCAACCTCTAGGCTCCTACTCCACATCCACCCCCTTCCCATTTTTTTATTTGATATTAATTTATTTTCCCTATCCCCATTTTTTTGTAGGGCACTTGCCCTACCCTTACCCCCATTTTACTTCCTTTTGCAGCCCTCTAGGGCTTTCCAGGACTTTTTGCTACAGCCATTTTTGTGCCTAAAAGTTCGTTTCCCCATTGATTTCAATGGGGTTCGGGGTCCGTGCGATCGTTCGGGTTCCATCCGGACCCGAACCCGGACTTTGTCCCGAAGTTCGGCTGGACCAGCAGAACCCGAACTTCCAGAGGTTCGCTCAACTCTACCCACCAGGGAAAAATTAAGCACATCAAATAATTCTCTTAACTGAATAAATGTTACACACAAGTGAATGGTATGGTATGTCCTTATGACTCTATAGATTCAAACAGTATGTATATATGCAGGTCAGTATACTGTGCATGAGAGTGGGGCACAGGAGAGCAGGGGAATGATTCCTGATGTGTTAGACCACTCTCTACTGCTTACTCATCTGACACCAGCAAACAGTGGATAAACAGGTATAAAACTGGCAAACAGTAGATAAACTAGTGTAACCCAAGAATAATAAATGCAGCAATATTCAAATTGCTCTTAGGGAGCGAGTTCTTTTGGTGAATGCAGCTCTATAACAAACTATGGCAAAGCAGTATAGGCTCACTAAGTGGATGAAGCGTAATTGTAGTTCAATGTTACTTGCTTGACACCTCAGTTGATCTTCATGATCATTCTGATGTAATAAAGTAAATTCCCAGGAAGTGTAATGTAATTGTATAAAGCACTCTTTCTGCAGCAGAACAAGGAAAGCTTCACAGTGATCACTGACTTTAAGTTGTAGGACTACAAATCGCAGCAATCCAATATAGTGTATGAATGCTTGTACTCCGCTTCTATTCCCAAAGTTAATAACTAGGCCTTGACTACTAATAAATGTGAAGAATCAAGCCATGTGTGCACAGTGTTTGTATAGATGGGCTTCCGCCTGCTCACCACACAGGATCAAAGGATGCAGGTGATGTATCCATCGCTGAGGATGATGATGATGATCAGGATGGAGACGATGATGATGTTGATCACTCCAGTCTCTGGCTCCTAGGATTGGCCTTCACCGCCTCTCACCGCGGGTCTCCTGGATTGATCGTCCATGTGGGATGTAGGGATCGGGAACAGGCCCCGCTGGATGCAGAGCAGGTCTTTCAGGCTACTCACTGAAGTCCTGCAGGGAGTCGGAGTTGCTAAGTCTGTCAAAGCAGGCTGCGATCCAGCCACTTCAACAACAGACTTCCTTTTTGTCAATCCCTGCTATCCAGAGAGAGTGTGTTAGTCCTCAGCCTTTGCTTAAATAGTCTCTCCCACAATGCACCTCTTCTCCCAGAAGCTCTCCTGTGCTGCACAGCATGTAGGTAAATGTAGTTCTCTCCCAGTACAGCCAGGGGGTGAATTCTTGCAAGTAAACTACATATCCCAAAAGGCATTGTTTTGTTCTGAAAGGAAATGACACACAGAGTCCTTTGTAGCTGCTGCTTGTTAAACTCCCATTCATTGGCTCCTGTAACTGCTCCATCTATTGGCTTTCTTCCTCCTGCCAATAGGAACACAGTAAGGAAGCAGAGTAATCTGATGCCTGTGTGTGTAGAGAGAGAGAGAAACTCACGCAGGGACAGACAGGCAGCCTGGAGAGGTACCTGCTACAAATATATAGCATGCTAATAAACCTTTCTCTTATCCACTGACCAATTATTCCAGACTCCTTACACTTGCCTATACTGTGGCAGAGCCAGTCTTGGGAATGGCTAGGGGATTACTGAGGGTCACTTAGCCCAGGGTTTCTCAACCCGTGGTACGTGTACCAAGGGCAGGGGGTACGCCCAGTGCTCTGTCTCCCGAGGCCCCTTCCTGCACACATACAGTCCCCGGCGGCTTGCTGTAGCCATGTTGCGCGGGACTGTGCTATCAATGGGGGAAGCGGTCCGCCCCGTGTGCGGGGGGGCAGGGGTATCAGGCTGGCGGTAGGTGCCCAGGGTCCTGCCGATGGAATGGAGACCATCACGCAGCCCAGAAGATGTTTACCCGGCCAGGGCTGACTGATGAGGGGGCCTCATGTCCTCCCATCTCCTGGCCCCTCCCCCTCTCATGTCCTCCCCCTCTCCAGCTCACCTCCGATGTCCTGCCTGCTATCTGTGAAGATGCCTGCTGCGGCTCCCTGAAAAAAAGGTGAGTCCTACTTGCTCAGGAACTACACATGTCAGCATGCCCATATATCAGTACCTCCTATCAGTGCCTTCTATCAGTACTGCCTATCAGTACCTCCTATCAGTGCCACCTATCAGTCCCTCCTATCAGTGCTGCCTATCAGTAGCTCCTATCAGTGCCTCCTATCAGTACCACCTATCAGTACCTCCTATCAGTGCCTCCTATCAGTGCCTCCTATCAGTGCAGTCTCCTATTGGTGCCTCCTATCAGTGACATCTATCAGTACCTCCTATCAATGCCTCCCATCAGTACCTCCTATCAGTGCCTCCTATCAGTACCTCCTATCAGTGCAGCCCATCAGTGCCTCCTATCAGTGCCTCATATCAGTACCTCCTATCAGTGCCTCCTATCAGCGCCTCCTATCAGTGCAGTGTACTATCAGTGCCCCCATCAATGCAGCCTCATCAGTCCCTCCTATCAGTGCCTCTTAATAGTGCTTCCTATCAGTGCCTTCTATCAGTGCAGCCCATCAGTGCCTCCTATCAGTGCAGTCTCCTATCAGTGCAGCCCATCAGTGCCTCCTATCAGTGTCTCCTATCAGTGCCATCTATCAGTGCAACCCATCAGTGCCTCCTATCAGTGCAGTGTACTATCAGTGCCCCCATCAATGCAGCCTCATCAGTCCCTCCTATCAGTGCCTCTTAATAGTGCTTCCTATCAGTGCCTTCTATCAGTGCAGCCCATCAGTGCCTCCTATCAGTGCAGTCTCCTATCAGTGCAGCCCATCAGTGCCTCCTATCAGTGTCTCCTATCAATGCCATCTATCAGTGCAACCCATCAGTGCCTCCTATCAGTGCCGCCTCATTAGTGCCACCTCATCAGTGCCCCATATCAGTGCCCATCACTTTCTCGAGACAGGGGTGAAAGTTCTGGTAGTCAATCACCTGAAACTGAGCAGATGGCTCCAAGTGCAGATCCCTCATTGAGTTTTACAAAGCTATCTGTTTCTAGTTTGGCCCTAGGGACAGGGGCGCACCTAGAACATTTGGCACCCGAGGCGGATCCTATATCTGGCACCCCCACAACAAAATCGCAGTGTGCAAAGCTTTTTGCTCAAAAAGGAGTAGGAGCATCTTTTGGGTGATTTGCAGCAACTGCAGTGCGATTTATCGCATGGCAAAATCGCACCACGATTGGGGTGCTATTAAAAAGGTTAGGGTAGTATAGTGGCAGCTAGGGTAGTATAGGGTATTATAGTGCACGGTTAGGGCAGTATAGGGTGTCTTAGCGGCAGGTTAAAGTAGTATAAGGTATTGTAGTGGCAGGTTATGGTAGTATGAGGTATTATATTGGTAGCTTAGGGCTGTATGTAGTGACAAGTGTGCTCAGTTACTTACAGCATGGCTGGAGATGCAGACACCTGGGGCTCTTTGGGGGGAGTGGAGGAGTGGAGTGGAGGAGGCAGCCGCTCCGCCCACCAACTCCCATGCCCATGGCTGCCTTTAGAAGATATTGAAGATCCCCTGACATGATTGGATGACAGGGGAGACAGACAGCCACCCTGGCAACATGCTGTTTCCGTCATCTTCCGGGATCCCGGGCTCCGACCAATCACAGCGCGGACTCCAGCGCTGGGATTGGCAGGAGCCGTGCTGACGTCACTCCCGTGCATGTGGAGCTGTGATTTACGCCACATTTAGTGAAGAAACGGCCCAGTTGGGTCGGCACATGCAGATACAGGGAATATCTCCTAAACGGTGCAAGTTTAGGAGATATTCCCGGGACCTACAGGTAAGCCTGAATATAGGTTTACCTGTAGTTTAAAGTGGTTGTCATGACTTGACAACCACTTTAAGATGGCCCTGCTGCAATCTCGTCTCCTGATCATTCCACACTCCACACCCCTGGGCTGACCCCCCCCCCCAAATGTGTGGCACCCGGGGCAGACCGCCCCACCCCCCTTGGTATGCCACTGCCTAGGGATGTCCTCTAGAATCAACTTCCTTTTGGGCTCTGAGATGTCTTGGGGAAAAAGGTCTTAAAGTGTATTTCTACTCTTGCAGTCAAATTTGGGAAAATCCCACTATATGTTTGTTATATGTTTATAGCTTACCTAAAAAACATATGTCTTACCTTTTCGATGTTTCTGAGGAGAAGGTGTCATGGTTGACTGCAAGAATTTCTCAGCTAGCTCAGCATAATCTGCCCATAGGCTGTTATCAGCATTTCTGACAGGGGCGGTTTATGGCTGGAAAAAGGAGTTTTTTTAATCTAACTCTGATAAAAGCTTAAAAACGCTAAAAAAAAAGCTATTCTGCGTTTATCAGCGTTTTTGAGCCATAAGCTTTTGTAGTAGTATAGTTTTGCTAAAAAAAGTTACAGCTAAAAAAAAACATTGAAAAACGCTACTGCAAAAAAGCTGTAAAACTCATTCTACAGCTACAGCTTTCTACAGCTAATGCTAGTGGCGTTTTTATAATGTCCAGTGTGCGAGATCTCAGTCACAAGGGCAACTTTGTCATCTTAATCTAGGGTTGCTTTAAATCAGGCATATGCAATTAACGGACCTCCTGCTGTTGCAAAACTACAAGTCCCATCATGCCTCTGCCTCTGGGTGTCATGCTTGTGGCTGTCAGAGTCTTGCTATGCCTCATGGGACTTTTAGTTCTGCAACAGCTGGAGGTCCGCTAATTGCATATCCCTGCTTTAAATGATCCTGATCTATGTATTTGTTCTGGGTCAATGACTCAGAATGTATTGAGGCCAGAGGATCAGTATGTGACTCATACAGTAAGAATTTTGAGTAGAGATCCTCCTTGCCATCCTACATATTTCATTCAATACAGTCGATACAGATTTCCTTTATATTTAAACTATAGTGTTTACTTCAAATAAGTGTAAAACACATTTGAGGAAAATACATTGATGCTTACATTGTTATTTTTATTATTTGTATAAAATCTTTATTTTACAAAAACATTTTTATACTTCTATACTTCTGAATGTGCAGGCGTAGCTTAAAAAATCATGATTTGTTTTTTTACTTCTCAGCATAATGCATAAGGAAAATATGTGGAAAAACATTATACATCCCTATTAAAAGAGGCACTTTTCACATAATGAGGCCTGCACTTTAACTTGCAAACCTGTAGGAAATATTATCAAGAAAATACATAGAACACAAATAGCAGCATTTCAAATCTTTTTTATGTAAACATTTTACACAATTTATTACCATAGGCTTCAAACATAAAAGACTAAAAATAAAACGTGTGTGGTTTACTTCTAGTGTTAACAAAACAATACATAAGAAAAAAGGCACTTAAGAAAATATAAACCTGATGGAACACTTTCAGCATTCAGGAGTCACAAAGAATATAATAAGAGCTTCTAAAGTGAAATCAGATTACCAAGCATTCAAAATGAAATGTGGGCTTCTAAAGAGAGTAAGATAGAGCCTAGAAAAATATTTAACTATACTAAAATCAAAGATACAAGGTTTAAGAATGCTTTTTAATCTCATACAAAAAAACCCACAAAACTCCTAATAAAAGCTTTAAAACCTATTCTTGGGGTTGTGCAAGAAAACTATTATATTTCATTGTAAAATGTGTCAAAATCAATGTAAAGACTGGGTGAGTTTCATATTTGTATTCCATAAAATATCTGCAAAATGTTGAAGTTATAGTTAATCATCTATTGGGAAGATATCATATAGGTGTAAGGTATGTTTCCAGTAGGGTCATTGCTATCCACAACTGTATTGTCCAGTTATTTTAGATTGTAAGCTCTAACGAACAGGGCCCTCTTATTCCTACTGTATTTAAGTGTATTGTATTTGTACTGTCTACCCTCAAGTTGTAAAGCGCTGCGTAAATTGTTGGCGCTATATAAATCCTGTATAATAATAATGATATTTTTCAAAAGCTGATGCAAGCAGTGTAGATTACAGGCGGTCCCCGGGTTACAAACAAGATAGGGACTGTAGGTTTGTTCTTAAGTTGAATTTGTTTGTAAGTCGGAACAGGTACATTTTTTAAGTGTAGCTCCAGCCAAAAAAAAAGCATTTTGGATAGCATAGGGAAGGAGTAACACCCCTGTAATATTTGTTTTGCTGTCTATATTTCTGTTCAGAAGACGTCACCTCACTTCCTGTCTCAATAATAATAGGATTTTGAAAATTTTGGGTTGTTGTGGAAATAAACCTTGGTGATAAAGCATCAGTGGAGACCCCTTTTTCCCATAATAACTCTTACAGGAGTGAATTTCCCTTCCTAGGGGGAGATTTCCTCTTACTTCCTGTTGTCTCCCTCCGTTTGTAAGTAGGAGTCGTTTGTAAGTCAGATGTTTGTAAGTAAGGGACCGCCTGTATCTACAGTATACATTTGCCAATGACATGTGGATCCAAGACAACACACTGACCATTTTGTCTGATGCTATTACTGAGCTTCATAGGAATGTCGCATAATTGTGCAGACTTGATGAAGGTTTTTCTGCTTGCAAACTTGGTACGGGAATGCAGTTAATTCATCCCAAATAGGGATTGGCTGAGCATACCTGGGTTCCGTTTGGGGCACATATACAGAACTAAAGTTTAGGTTGCAAACCCGAACCCTACTGGACTCAATGGGAGGCGAATGTTAAAAAACAATAGCGGATAGGCTAATAGACTATGGATTTCCAAAACAAATAATATAGGGGAGTAGAAACTGCCCTGCCCTGGGGAATATGTACCAAAACAAAAAAGATTCCAAAAAAATCCCATTTGTCAGGGAGCCGTTAAATAAGGGGGGGGTGCCCCTGTTCGTGCCCCTGCCTGTGATGTGGCACATCCATACAATGTATCAATGTATACAACCTACTACAGAAAACACTGAAATTAAATGACAGCTCTTGGCTAAATACTTGTAAACAAACAGCCAAGGATTTCTTTCAACTATACCAGACCCTTAACCTAGACGCGAGTCTAATAAAGATGTTATTATGGAAGCCACACACAAAAATAATGTGTGGGGGTCCCATTTACAAGGGTCTGGCATGAATATTAAAGGGGACCCTACAAATAAAATGCAGGGTCTGGTATGGATTTTAAGGGAGAATCCCACACAAAATAAAGTAAACTCCAACAATCCACACCAGACCCTTATCCAAGCATGAAGCCTGTCTAGCCATGAAAAAGGGGGGGGGGGAATCAGCATGCCCTCCCCTCATGAATCATACTAGGCCCAATGTCCTCAACATAGGGGGGTAATTTGCGAGGGTTAACACCCATAGCAAACCACCTTGTACTCATGTTGATGAGAGCAAGCACCTCTTCCCCACAGCCTTGGCCCAATGGTTGTGATAGTCTCCGGACAGGGTCTTTTTAGTCTCTGGAAGCCCCCTTTAATAATAATTTGTCCCCACATACTGGCCGCTCCCATGTGACCGAGTAAGGAGTACCCCGCCGCAATGTCTCAGTCCCACTAAAAATCGCAGATCGCCGCCATTACTAGTAAAAAAAATAAAACTAAAAATGGCATACTTCTATTCCCATTGTTTGTAGACCTGATAACTTTTGCGCAAACCAATCAATATACGCTTATTGGGATTTTTTTTACCAAAAATATGTAGAAGAATACATATCGGCCTAAACTGAGGGAGAAATTCCTTTTTTTTTTTTTTTTTTTTTTTTTTTTAATATGTATTATACCAAAAAGAAAAAAATTGTGTTTTTTTTAATCTGCCTCTTGTGTATGACCCGGCTTGCTCCAGTTTACTCTATTTGAACCTGTACGGACTGCCTTCCTGTGTTTGACCCCCGGCCTGGCTCCTGGCTCTTCTCTTCAATTTTTCTCCAGTACCCCCGGGGCCATCCACGCACACAAGCCCCTCAGCACATATATCCTGTTCCAGCTACTCCAGCTACCAGTCTCCAATTAACAGGCAACCTGTGCTTCTGTGGTCACTGCACTCCCTGTACCACCTCCAGGGGTGTGCTGCACTCGGCCGCAAGGGGGCCCTCCCAGCATCTCAGCCTCCTACCGGTACGTGATACTGACAAATGCACCCAATAAAAAGAGAGGAGTGGCTATTTGTTTTTCCAAAAAGTACCCTCTCCACCGTGCAAAGTTATTTGCGACCCCGAGAGTTGGTATGTTATAATTTGGGGCACCCTAGAAGATATGTTGGTCGCCTTCATTTTTTACTATGGTCTCAATTCAGAACAATTACTTCTTTCTTACATTATTCAATTTATTATTTCAACAAATTGAGGGTGTGGTACTGATTGGTGGGTACTCCAGCTTCCTTAAACCTCTTCCTAAGCTGGGCACTAAACTTGCCAGAATGATTTTCCAATATGACCTAACTGATGTCTGGGGGGAACTCAACCCTATCATTTAGGACTATACCCACTATTTCCACATCTATCCCCCTTATTCATGACTTGACTACATTCTCACATCCTCTTTTAATATCTTTTTGTTTCTGATGGCTAAAATCATAGTTCAAATTATTCCTCAATAGTGGCTGTGACAGACCCAACTGGGACAGGGGCTTTTGGAGGGGACTGCAGGGTAGCCTCTTGCCTATTAACTATGGGCCCTGGCTTTTGAGGGGGCTCTATTCTTTGGGAGGGGTGTGCTTGGGGGACATTTAGAGTGGTTTTGCTTGAGATTCGGGTCCATGTCTCCTCAAAAACACACAGACCCTGGGAACCTAGGACCTGGATACAGATTTTGTGTGTTATAAATTCTGTGTGAATTTACAATAAAGTCAGTTTCAGTTTACACCCAAGCTAGTGTTGTGTAGTTTGTGTGTGCAATGCTTAGCTACAATACCTAATTCCTGGTTCCAGAGTGGAGGAAGCTGTATCTTGGCGGAGGCACCCATGCTGGGTGCCAGGCGGTCTGTCACAGTTGCAATAATAGCTCATCTCCGGAGACCAGATACTTCCTTCTCCTAGAGACTCAATGAGGCACTTCTCAGTAATCCCTCTATATGTTTTAATATGAATCAACAATTAAAGGAATTCCCTGCTTTCAATAATGTTGCAGAGACCTCCCCTATTGTTTAAGCCCAAATACAGTTAATGTAAAATCCTCCAGACTGGTCCTGCACTGCAAAAATGAAATGCTCCTTTAGGTCTAAGGGATGGGAAAAGCTGTTTTATTTACCTGATCCTCCTCATCCTTAGCAGATGTCACTCGCTTATGCTCCAACAGTGAACTTTTCCTTGGCATCCTCACATTCAAGGGTTATGGCTATGGGCAGGCCCGGACTGGCTATAGGGCACACCTGGCATTTGTCCGGTGGGTTGGGGCCTCCGGCTGCATGTCATAGGAGGAGAGGCCTCTTGATGACTGGGCCACGGAGCGGGAGGTAAGCGGCGACCGCGGTCTGGACAGGACTAACACAGACCACGGTCGCCGCTCACCTCCCGCTATGCGGCCATGTCTAAAGCAGGGCCGGCGCCAGCAAACTACAAGGTGCAGAAGAAGGCAGGCGAGACAGCTCCTGTGACACACAGGAAGCGCCTGCAATAGAGACGGATTTCTCCTGGGCTGGCCGCTGGATATATTGCTGGCCTCTCTCCTAACACCGTGACAGCTGCACAGGGAGGAAAATGAGCGCAGTGAAAACCCTAAACTGATCCAGTGTGTTTCAGCCAAAGTCCCGCTCTTTAGCCGCAGCAAAAGGGGGTCGATTGGGGCTGTCTCCTTGCTGGTCTGGGGCTGTCTCTTTTCTGGTTTAGGGCTGTCTCTTTGCTGGTCTGGAGCTGTCTCCTTGCTGATCTGGAGCTGTCTCCTTACTGGACTGGGACTGTCTCCTTGCTGCTCTGGAGCTGTCTCCTTGCTGGACTGGGACTGTCTGCTTGCTGGTCTGGGACTGTCTCCTTGCTGGTCTGGGGCTGCCTCCTAGCTGGTCTGGGGCTGTCTCTTTGCTGGTCTGGGGCTGCCTCTTTGCTGCTCTGGAGCTGTCTCCTTGCTGGACTAGGACTGTCTCCTTGCTGGTCTGGGGCTGTCTCTTTGCTGGTCTGGGGCTGTCTCTTTCCTGGTCTAGGGCTGTCTCTTTGCTGGTCTGGTGCTGTCTCCTTGCTGATCTGGGGCTGTCTCCTTGCTGGACTGGGGCTGTCTCCTTTCTGCTCTGGGGCTGTCTCCTTGCTGCTCTGGAGCTGTCTCCTTGCTGCTCTGGGGCTGTCTCCGTGCTGCTCTGGGGCTGTCTCCTTGCTGGTCTGGGGCTGCCTCCTAGCTGGTCTGGGGCTGTCTCTTTGCTGGTCTGGGGCTGTCTCTTTGCTGCTCTGGAGCTGTCTCCTTGCTGGACTGGGACTGTCTCCTTGTTGGTCTGGGGCTGTCTCCTTGCTGGTCTGGGGCTGTCTCTTTCCTGGTCTAGGGCTGTCTCTTTGCTGGTCTGGCACTGTCTCCTTGCTGATCTGGGACTGTCTCCTTGCTGGACTGGGGCTGTCTCCTTTCTGCTCTGGGACTGTCTCCTTGCTGCTCTGGAGCTGTCTCCTTGCTGCTCTGGGGCTGTCTCCTTGCTGCTCTGGAGCTGTCTCCTTGCTGCTCTGGGACTGTCTCCTTACTGCTCTGGGGCTGTCTCCTTACTGCTCTGGGGCTGTCTCTTTGCTGGTCTGGGACTGTCTCCTTGCTGGTCTGGGACTGTCTCCTTGCTGGTCTGGGGCTGTCTCCTAGCTGGTCTGGGGCTGTCTCTTTGCTGGTCTGGGTCTGTCTCCTTGCTGGACTGGTACTGTCTCCTTGCTGGTCTGCGGATGTCTTTTTGCTGGACTTGGGATGTTTCTTTGCTGGATTGGGGCTGTCTCCTTGCTGGTCTAGGGATGTCTCCTTACTGATCTGGGGCTGTCTCTTTGCTGTTCTGGAGCTGTCTCTTTGCTGGACTGGGGCTGTCTCTTTGCTGTATTGGCGATGTCTCTGCTGGATTGGGGATGTATCTATACTATATGGTGAAGTCTCTTTACTAGATTGGGATTTCTCTTGGGATTCATATACCGTCACCAACCACCCCCGTAAATGCCTGCCCACGATCTCCGCCCTAACGCCACCCCTGGGATCAGGCTGCCCAGTTTAAAAATGCCCAGGCCTATTTTTTGTCCCATTCCGGACCTGGCTATGGGCCTTGCATCAGTCTTGATGATGTCAGGGACATACAACCTCCAGAGAATATAGAAGAGGAGGCTACGGAAACTAACCTTGCAATGTGGAGGAACAGGTAAGTAACTGCTATATTGAGCCCACAAGATATAAACAAGCTTTTAATCCTTGCAGTGTGGGGGCAGCCCCCCTGCAAGGGAAGATTTTTACTTATGCTGGAGCTCACCTTTAACTGGCCAGCTAATAAGTCCCCTATTAGTGGATTACTTGTAAAAACAGCCACTTGCCTAAAAGATAACATGGAAATGCTCATTAAATGAAAAGAGGTAGCTTATCTATATATATAATATAACCAAGCTTGAATCTTGAACTTAAGAGCAAACTAGACTCTGGCAGGTTGGTACTTGACATTTATCTTACAACAAAGGTCAGAAAAGTACTTGTATTGGATGCTGTTATGTGTTTAATGTTAGTGACATGAACCCGGTTTGCACTACCGTACCTGATAGGCAGTCTTGAACATTGATTATTTTTCTTTTTCTTATTGTGATTGTATTTTGGATGTTTTTCTTGCTGTAAAAAAATAAAAAAAACTTACAATAAAGATAGAATGCAAAAAAAAAGTCTTTGTTTTATACCCAGTCTGATCTCTGGTACTCTACTTACCAAGAATCATATTCCCCACCCATCACATACTTTCATCCCTTCGAAAACATGATTGTTCCTTTACCCAATATCCTCACAAACTTCTTTGTGAATTTCATTCTTATTATTATGTCCTTTATACAGCACCTACCCAGACCCAGGCCCATGATATTGACAAATTCTTAACTGATCTCCCAATCCTGTGTCTATTGCAGTCTCATAAGGAAATCATGATGTGAGATCATACCACTGAGGAAATTGTACCTACCACCAAACAGGCTAAATCTTCTAAAACCCTGGGCCCAAATGGCTGCCCTGCCTTATATTGTAAAAAAGCTGCACAGCTTGTACTACAACTAGTTAAATATGTCAATGCAACTTCAGTGTGGTATGCCTCTGGATGTGTTTTCCACTAATGCCCACATTTGTATGGTCCTTAACCGGTTCCCGACCCGCTCATGTACATTTACTGCTGCAGGATGGCAGCGTAGCCTGAATAGGCATCTATAAATAGCGATTCGCGCAGGCGCAGCTAGCGGGCACGCTCTCGTGCCTGCCACACGCTCACTGAGTGTGTCAGTGGGTCGGGCGGACTCTATGTCCACCGACGACATGCGATCGCCTACTACAGAAGAGCGGGGAACCACCGATGGAAACATGGCGGTTCCCCGTTCTGTCAGGCTGCATGACAGCGATCTACTTTTCCCTTTCAAAAATTTTTTACAAATAAATATCTGAAAAGTGTGTTGTGCATTGTATTTAGCCCCCTGAGTCAATACTTTGTAGAACCACCTTTCGCTGCAATTACAGTCTTGTTGGGTATGTCTCTACCAGCTTGGCACATCTAGAGGGAAATTTTTGCCCGTTCTTCTTTGCAAAAGTGCTGTCATATTGGATGGAGAGCATCTGTGAACAGCAACTTTCATGTCTTGCCACAGATTCTCAATTGGATTTAGGTCTGAACTTTGACTGGGCCATTCTAACACATGAATATGCTCTGATCTAAACCATTCCATTGTAGCCCTGGCTGTATGTTTAGGGTCATTGTCCTGCTGGAAGGTGAACCTCTGAATCTCTAGTCTTTTGTGGGCTCTAACAGATTTTCTTCTAGGATTGCCCTGTATTTGGCTCCATCCATCATCCCATCAGCTCTGACCAGCTTCACTGTCCCTGCTGAAGAAAAGCATCCCCACAACATGATGCTGCCACCACCACCATGTTTCACGGTGGGGATGGTGGATTCAGGGTTATGTGCAGTGTAATGGCCCATACACACAATGCAATGGTCGTACAACAACATTCTTACAGAAGCTTGTTGTGCAATAATCCAACCGTTAGTACGCATGATTACAGCATTATTACAACAGCCGACGTTCAACAGTCTTTCAACAGAAGTTGGCTGAACAAACTAGAAAACTTTTGTTGGCCAACAAGCTGTTGTACGACCGTTGACTCGTGTGTACAGAAGTTGGCAAAACAAAAGATGTACATGCAAAACACGCATGCTCAGGAGTCAGGAACGCCCGTAAGTGTCCGTTCTTGTAAACCTACATTCCTAATTCACAAATCACATTCACCTGAACTTCCTCTTTATACGCTCATATCATGTCACTATGTTTGGCTTTGTTGTACGATTACTTGACTCATGTCAGTACACTAGACACAACCTTCAACCACCGATTTTGGGCAAAAGTTGAACGTGCGGTTGTACGACTGTTGCACCGTGTGTACGAGGCATTCGTTTTCCGCCGCACATAGCGTTTTGCTTTTAGGCCAAAAAGTTCAATTTTGGTCTCATCTGACCAGAGCACCTTCTTCTACATGTTTGCGGTGTCCCCACATGGCTTCTTGCAAACTGCAAACGGGACTTCTTATGGCTTTCTTTCAACAATGGCTTTCTTCTTGCCACTCTTCCATAAAGGCCAGATTTCTGGATTGCATGACTAATAGTTGTCCTGTGGATAGATTCTTCCACCTGAACTGTGGATCTCTGCAGCTCATCTGGAGTTACCATGGGCTTTGGTTGCTTCTCTGATTAATGCTCTCCTTGCCTGGCCTGTGAGTTTAGGTGGATGGCCATGTCTTGGTAGGTTTGCACAGTGCTCCATGAGACGTTCAAAGCTTGGGATATTTTTTATAACCTTACCCTGCTTTAAACTTCTCCACAACCTTATCCCTGACCTGTCTGGTGTGTTCCTTGGCCTTCATGATGCTTTGTTCACTAAGGTTCTCTAACAAACCTTTGAGGACTTCACAAAACAGCTGTATTTATACTGAAATTAAATTACACACAGGTGGTGGACTCTATATACTAGTTAGGTGACATCTGGAGGCAAATAGTTCCACTAGATTTTAGCTAGGGGTATCCAGGGCCAACTTTAATGTTGATTGGACCCTGGGCAAACATTTTCTTGGACCCCCCCGGCTCTGAGACATACAGTAATTAGCAGCTAGACTCGTAATGAGTTTACTGCAGCAGATCAGGCAGCGATTGTGATTGGTTGCCAGAGGTTACAGCATATCATTACCGCTCACTGACTGGTTTCTAGAGGTTACAGCACATCATTACCACTTGCTGATTAGTTTCTAGAGGTTACAGCACATAAGTTCTGCTTGCTGATTGGTTGCTAGAGGTTACTGCACATTACTGCTCTAGAGGTTACAGAACATCATTACCGCTCACTAATTGGCTGCTAGAGGTTACTGCACATCCTTACCACTTACCGATTGGTTGCTAGAGGTTACTGCACATCATTACTGCTCATTGATTGGTTTCTAGAGATTACTGCAAATCATTATTGCTCACTGATTGGTTGCTAGAGGTTACTGTACATCATTACCTCTGCATCAAATTGTGGGTATGGCCAAACTGCACTAACATTGAGGGGTGCCCTTTGTAGAGAGTGCAGGGTTGAGGGGTGCACTACATACAGAGTGCAGGGTTGAGGGGTGTGATATGTACACAGTGCAGGGTTCAGGGGTATGCTAGATACAGAGTGCAGGGGTGCGCTACGTACAGAGTGCAGGGTTGCGGGGCGCACTACATGCAGAGTTGAGGGGTACGCTATGTGCAAGGTTTAGGGGTGCGCTACTTGCAGGGTTTAGGGGTGTGCTATGTACAGAGTGCAGGGGCTGCGCCAGGAGCAGAGTGCAGGGGTGCGCCAGGCGCAGAGTTCAGGGGTGTGTCTGGCGCAGAGTGCAGGGGTGCGCCAGGCGCAGAGTGCAGGGGTGCGCCAGGCGCAGAGTGCAGGGGTGCGCCAGGCGCAGAGTGCAGGGGTGCACCTGGTGCAGAGTGCCGGGGTGCGCCTGACGCAGCATGCAGGGGTGCGCCAGGCGCAGAGTGCAGAGTTGTGCCAGGCACAGAGTGCAGGGGTGGCGCCATGTGAAGAGTGTAGGGGTTTGTCAGGCGCAGAGTGCAGGGCTCTTCTGCCCCCGATTCCAGAGTTACACTCCCCTCCTCTCCCCAAGTACAAGGCTCTCCTCCCACCGCCTCACCCCCCATTCCAGTCCAGAGCTCTCCTTACACCCCCATTTCAATACAAAGCTCCACTCTCCCCCTCCCTTCCAAGTACTCCTCCCATCCCATTCCCGATTCCAGTACACAGTTTCTCTCACAAATCCTACTCACAGCATTTCCGTGTGAGGTCTGTGCAGCCTGCACGGTGCAGAAGCAGCTTCTCCTGTGCAGATTCCCCGCCCCCTTCCTCCTCTGCTCTCGATGAGATCAGACTCATCAGAGTATACCCGAGGAATCAGAGCGGCCACCAGGAGCGGAGCACTATCACTTGTAAATACAGAAGCAGCGCTTCTGTATTTACAAGTGACAGTGGGCAAGCAGTCAGCTTGCGACCAGCACCGGAGGTGCCCGAACTCCAGCGGGAAAAACGTGGCTCAAGTGGCCCCATGTTAAAGATGGCCCTGGGGGTATCAGAGTAAAGGGACTGAATACAAATGCACACCACACTCTTCAGTTATTTATTTGTAAAAATTTTGAAAACCATTTATCGTTTTCTTTCCATTCCACAATTATGTGCCACTTTGTGATGGTCTATCGCGTAAAATCCCAATAAAATACATTTACATTTTTGGTTGTAACCTGACAAAATGTGGAAAATTCCAAGGGGTATGAATACTTTTTCAAGGCACTGTATATTATTTCCAAACCTTACCCATCAACATTTCCTCTCTTGATTTAAAATAATTTCACTCTTGTATTCTAAAATATGTCTGGGGTTATAGGAGTTGTAGATTTGCCCGCAAGACACTATAAGACTTCAAATCATCAGGTGGACTGCGAGTTTTGAATCTTTCAAAATATTACAGGGTAGCACTGCTGACCCAACTGACGCAGATTTACATAACCACCTGAAAACCGAATTTGATAAACTTTGAATCTAAAGTGAGCATTCCTCATCCCATAAATCTCTTAAAGTGGAACTTCAGTTATTTTTTCAACTTTCCATCTATTAAATCCTCTGCACTTGTTGTTTTAACTTTGGATAGTAAAATATTTTTTTTCTGCCAGTAAATACCTTATACTGCCCACTTCCAGTTTCTTGTCTGGTAAAAACCCCTGGCTTATGACTTCATGCACAGCTTTATCTCTCACTCTTATGAGAGTTTGCCAGGGAGGGGGGATGCGTCATAAGAGGGCCAATGAAAGATGCAGGGCTCGAGGTGTGCTCTGTGTGTCTGTAAATCCAGGAAGTGAACAGGCAGCAGCTTCAGCTGCCCACAGTTAAAATGATTGCAGCCAGACTTAGTGGAGGGAGATTTCTGCAGCATATTTGGCAAGTACAGAATCACAGTATATATAAAATAATATGCAAAGTGGTTGGAGGGAAGCTTCAGAATGGCAAAGATTTTTTTATTACAAATTATGTGAGCGGACTGCAGTTCCTCTTTAATATGGTTGCCACCAACACAACATAAGGCAGTTTCATCATCTGGGCTTTCCCATTCACTGTACTTATGGGACATCTTCTGCAAACTGTCTACAATCAAGTTTGCATACACCCCAGTAGCTCCGCTTTCAATAATGCTATGTTCTCACTGGTTCTGCAACCCCAGCCATTTAAATTATGGCTGGATAAGGGTTTCTATGGCATAGGACACTTTCTCAACCACAGAAGAGTGGTCCCAGTATACTTCTGGAAGGCTTGAAATGGCCCCCTTGGAAACCTTCCACATTCCAAATTCTACATTTATAACATTCTGTCAAAAGAGATAGATCACATTACCATAAGGTCTGTCTTCGAGACCAGATTCCTGCACAACACTGGGCAGAGTTGTGGCATTTTCGTGTTATAGCAGTTATTCTTTACAATATCAACTAAGTTACCCTAGACTTGGCATGCTATAAAAAATGAAAGCATTGTTAAACCCAAAACCAAAAATGTATTATATTGCAGCTTACCAATCATTACATGAGGTGGTTACATCAGTTTTCTTTTCTTAGGCATATTTTACCTGGTGATCTGGCTAGTAACACAACTCCTGTATTAGAATGCTGTGGATAAATAAACACAGGGGGCACCTTTGGACAGCAGCATTGTAAATCTGGGTGAGGGGAGTGTTAGATGTACTAGCAGATTTAAATACACTAACACAGTGAAGAAAACTCCAGCTCACACTTTACAGTATAGCAGTTACAGTGTTTTTTCCTTTTGGGATAGAGATTTTATATAAAAAAATAAAAGCAGATTATAGTAAGCACCCCTGCTAGTGTTATATGGTTTGTCTCATCTCTATAACTGATAACATTCTACTGGAGAGCATGTTCTTTTGAGAAACAACAGACTTACTGGTTGGATAACCAGGTGAAATTAGAATAAAGAAAGCCTAAAAAAGAAAATGAATGCAGCCATCACATTTAAGAAATGGTAAGCTGCAATATAATAAATGTTTGCTTTTGAATTTAGTACCACTTTAAGATTCAGATTTCAGCGAGGCAGACTGGATTTCATGGACTACCAGAATACAGAAGGAAATACTCAATATGACATTAATCAAAGCTAATTATAAAGTCTTCTCTCACTGGTATATGGTACCTGCTAGGATTCCAATGTAGCACACCCTTGAAAGATCCGCTGGTGAAGACTGTCTTATCTCCCCCTTAAAGCACCCACAGCCAGGCACACAACATTTCCTGTACTCTTCCACTGGCTCCAAAGAACAGTCTTGGAGTTTCGGTTTTGGGGTATCTAATTTGAGAATGATGAACTGGGATAACTTGATGACTCCTTAACTTTCTGGCTGCATAGCACAAAAATGTAAGTCCCACAGAATCTATGTGCTAATGGTGACTAGCACTCCTTACAGAGTTTAAAAGCTATGCACAGTCACTAACACCTCAGCAATGGGGTTGCTTACTACCTTAGCCACTGGATCATCGGTTCCTGCCAATATCCGCCAGGCTCTTCCTAGTGAGGACTCACAGCACCATAGGACAGCTGTACCCTTTCACACCAACTTCATCCTTGCTCTCTCCAGTGAGCTTCTCCACACCCCAATTGATTCCTGGACTCAAGATTGTGAATAGACACCCCAGTTAAGTCTAGCTGGGACCATGGTGTCTTCCTAATGGATTCTTCTAGAAATCTGGTCCACGGCAGAGCCCCTGCACAGGCATCACCTCCACCAGGACTGGACCCAGGAACTCTACTGCTGCTGCTCAGGCTATTTATGAGCTCTCTTTCCACCTTCTGGTCACACCTCCCTAGGCTTTGAAAACTGGGGAAGGAAACAGTTCCCCAAACCTCTCCGTAGGGACAAAAAAGTGTAATGGACTATCTCGGTACCAGGTATAAAACATACATGATTGAGTTAAAATTAGAATCTTATTTATAAAAAGAGATAAAAGTCCAAACTGAAATAAGGACATTAATGCACAATATACAGAGAAAAACCTATATAGAATCAAAGTGGTATCTATACATCTATAGTGTTGGTAATACTTTTCCAAGACATGGAGAGAGTGATTTTAACGTCTCACAAGACATATGAACCTCTACATGTTTCGTGGTTTATTGCCGTTTCATCAGAAGCATGTCTAAGCGATGAGAAGGGAAAAATTAAATAAATTAAACAGAGCAATCATGAATACAAAGCTGCAAAAATAGTACTTAACTATATACTTAAAAAGGATATGCAAATTATAGTTGAAATAACCAGGGGAATGAGTGCAATGTCACTTACCCACCACACCGTATGCATCAACACAGCCGAGACACCGCTAAAGTTTCCCTATGGCGGACAAGGGGGATGCATGTGCTGGGTGGATTGCCCTTCCGCAAGAACTAAATAATAAAGGGTGTATGTTATATTTGTTGTGTCTTGTATGTAAATAAAAAAATAATAAATAAACTAAACACAGACAACCAAAAAGGGGGGGGGGAGGGTAAGAAGGGAAAGGGGGGGGGGGGAAAGAGTTAAGAAAGGGGGAATGAGGGGAGGAAAGGGAAAAGCAGAAGAATGAGGGGAAGGGGGAGAGGGAGGAAAGGGGGGATAAGGGGGAGGGGGGGAGAGGATAAGGGGAAGAGGAAAGGGGGATGGAGAAAAGGGTGAAAAAAAAGGGAGAAGAGAAGGGGAAGAAAGGGAGGATGGGGAAGGGGAAGGAGGAGGAGGAAGAAAGCACAAGCACGCACAGTACGTCCAAAGGGAAATGCAGCCCAAGACACAGTCGGCACAAAGAAGAAAGGGGTAACCCCTGGAAGTTGCACATTGCGTTGGGGGCGTGGCCTGGTCAGAGTCCAGGCCGAGGTTGCAACTCTATTAACCACTTCAGCCCCGGAAGGATTTCCAGCTTTAGGACCGGAGCACTTTTTTCAATTTGGCACTGCGCCGCTTCAAATGGTAATTGCACGGTCATGCAATGCAGTACCCAAACGAAATTTGCGTCCTTTTTTTCCCACAAATAGAGCTTTCTTTTGGTGGTATTTGTTCACCACTGCGCTTTTTAATTTTTGCGATATAAACAAAAAAGGAACGGAAATTTTGAAAAAAAATGATATTTTCAACTTTATGTTATTACACAAATACAATAAACTAAATTTTAGTCATACATTTTTGCCAAAATGCATTCAGCCACATGTCTCGGGTAAAAAAAAAGCCAATTAGCGTATATTTATTGCTTTGCGCAAAAGTTATAGCGTCTACAAACTAGGGTACATTTTCTGGAATTTTCG
>BLSH010469145.1:977173-999859 GCA_018402905.1 Glandirana rugosa
GGCTACAGGCGGCCGCTCGGCGCTACTCGCCGATGTCCCTTTCTTGCCCCTTGGCGGCTACATTTGTGCCGTCCCGTGTTTACATCGGCGGTTCCCCGTTCTTTCCCTGTAGCCGCTCATCGCGGCTCGCCGGCGGACATCGGGTCCGCCCGAGCCGCGGGCACACTCCCCAGGAGTGCGGCGGGTGCGCGCGCGCGCCCCCTGGTGGCCAAAAGCAGATCGGCGCTTATTTACGGCGATTCGCGCAGGGCTCCCCGACTGCCGCCGTGAAAAGACGGCGCGCGGTGGGGAACCTGTTAAACTGCAGCATGTAATCTAGTTGGGTTTGGTGTCTGCATCAGATTGAATTTACTCTGCAAGTGATTGGGACTTTGCAGAGAACCGAAGATGAGGCAAAATCCAGTGAAGTCATTTTTCACTTTTAAACCCTTTTATATGTCTGCTGTATAATATAATTTTTTGTAACAATTTCTTGCACCATTTTTCTTTTCATAAAACTGATATATAGAAATCTTAATCTGAAAGCTGAATCTCTGAATGTTTTAACTAAGAATTTGCTAACTAATGAAGAACTTCCCATGTAGAAAGCTACTGCAGTGTTATTCCTGTCTGGGTGTGGCAGCAAGTGATAGCCATTTTTTAAAAAAGTTCAACATTGCAACAGCTGATGCTGTAAATGGTGCATGTGTCCATTAGAACAGTGGTCCCCAACCTTTTTGTCACTGGGGACCGGCTGCGTGGAAGAAAATTGTGCAGAGGCGCAAGGGGGAACGCGCGTGGGGAGGGGGTATGCGATTTTTCACGGCAAATTTTGCCAATGGCTGGTGTTGGAGCTTCAATTATTACGGCACCGTGGTTGTTATGGTGTCAGGATGATTGAAGCGCATTATTTCTATTATTATATTGTAATATAAAATTAAATAGTTCAACTCACATTAATGCAGAATCAGGGGAGCCCCGAGTGTGTCACTTGCCACGTCGCTTGCCACCAGATGCGGATTGTCATTTGCCACGCTGCCTGCCACCAGATGAAGATGCCACTTGCTGTTGCCTGCCACCAGTTGAATATGCAACTTGCCATTGCCTGCCACCAGATGAGGATGTCACTTGCCACGCTGCCTGCCACCAGATGAGGATGTCACTTGCCACGCTGCCTGCTGCCTGCCACCAGATGAGGATGTCACTTGCCACGCTGCCTACTACCAGATGAGGATGTCACTTGCCACGCTGCCTGCCACCAGATGAGGATGTCACTTGCCACGCTGCCTGCCACCAGATGAGGATGTCACTTGCCAGGCTGCCTGCCCCCAGATGAGGATGTCACTTGCCAGGCTGCCTGCCACCAGATGAGGATGTCACTTGCCACGCTGCCTGCCACCAGATGAGGATGACACTGGCCATGCTGCCTGCCACCAGATGAGGATGTCACTGGCCACGCTGCCTGCCACCAGATGAGGATGTCACTGGCCACGCTGCCTGCCACCAGATGAGGATGTCACTGGCCACGCTGCCTGCCACCAGATGAGGATGCCACTTGCCATTGCCTGCCACCTGATGAGGATGCCACTTGCTATGCTGCCTGCCACCAGATGAGGATGTCACTTGCCACGCTGCCTGCCGCAAGATGAGGATGTCACTTGCCACGCTGCCTGCCAGCAGATATGGATGTCACTTGCCACGCTGCCTGCCACTATATTAGGGTGCCACTTGCCATTGCCTGCCAGTGCCACTAGATGAGGATGCCACTTGCCTGCCAATGCCACCAGATGAGGATGTCAGTGTTAAGGGGCAGGAGAGCGGTAATAGGGTGCAGGCGTGAGAGATGTTCTCCCTCGGCTCCCCGCCGCACCTCCAAACATTGAAGAGTCCCGCACAGTGCAGGTAGTGAGAGATGATGTCATCTCTCTGCTCCCCGCTAAAATCCTGTACTGTGCGGGCGGAAGTCGGAGGAGCCATCTCTGCTCGCCAGCCCGCCCGGATCTCTCATGGAGCCAACACATGGATCCTCCAGCTTCAGGGACAACAATCTAAAACCAGTAGATTGGGAGTGATCGTCACTGGGGCAGGTTAATTGAATGGTTAATCCTTTTCAAACAAACATGGTAGCCACCACATATTCTAATGCAGGGGTCATCAACCTTGGGGCCGCGGCCCAATACCAGGCCGTGGGCTCCCTACAGTCGGGCCGCGGCCCCAAGGTTGATGACCCCTGCATTAGAATATGTGGTGGCTACCATGTTTGTTTGAAAAGGGTTAACCATTCAATTAACCTGCCCCAGTGACGATCACTCCCAATCTACTGGTTTTAGATTGTTGTCCCTGAAGCTGGAGGATCCATGTGTTGTTTAAGGCTAAGGGAGTAATTGCTACAAGGAGCTCTCCATATATGTTTTTCTGTTTTCAAGATTTTAACATGTGGAGCTGGCAGAATAGCAGGTAAAACCTAATGGATCGATCAGGCAAACAGGGACTGTTGTGTTATTTGTAAAGGTTTTTTATTTATTATACAGATTAGTATGTCCGGTCATGTGTATGAAAAATATATTGAGTGCTATGAGAGAACAGGTTTGTCTACTTTCAAACAGCAGCAATAACTAGAGGTAGCATACTTGCCTGTGCACGTCAATATTTTTATTGTGTGTTAAAAATGCATTCCTGTGGGGATCCCAGATATAATGGATTTGTCATTAGGTCCATTTGCATTGTGGCTGCTTGAGAACTGAGATGGATTGCTAACGGAACTCAGCTATTGCAAAAATCAATTACAATAGATTTTGTGAATTGCTGCTAATGGAAACATTGTAAAAAGTTTCACGTACTTTTAAATGCAATGTTGTCTCAATAATAAAGATTTAAGCTCCATGCACACGGGTCGCTTTTTTAACCTCCCCTGAACGATTTTTTTGACAGCTAGAAACCGACGCTTAAAACTGCCTTTTAGCCGCGCTTTTCATGCCACGTTTAGCCGCGTTCGAGTCTAGAAGCATTTTTTTTTTCTTTCAATGGATCTAAAACGACCAAAACCGCCGGTGAGCCACGTTTTTGAATGCTTTGGGATGTTTATGAGCGTTTTTAAGCTTTTAACTTTTTTTTTTTTTTGGTCAAAAGGACGACTCTTGAACGCGATTTAAGGGCATTCTGACAACAGTCCATAAACTCCACTGCTGATAAACGACAATAAACATCCATGTGTGCATGGACACACAGGATAACACAGAGGGGAGTTTATGGGCTGTTAAAAAAAAATGCCAAAAACGATTGTTTAACAGCTACAGTGTGCATGGAGCCTTATAGAGTTTCTCTTGCTCTCAGCCAAAAGTATATATGTAACCATAGGCTGATATTTATGTATCTTTATTGAAATGGGATTGCAGCATGCAATCATTTACTTTCTTCTGAAGGAAACCGTACAGTGAGTGGATCAAATTACTTAATGAGTACTGTTTTGTACACTCCCCACCCTTTCTTGAGTTTGCAGCTACATCTCAGGGTTCAAAAAGCTTGCAAATGGAGAACTTCTTATAAAAACCTTGAGGTTCTGCCATTTTTTTCTATCTATGGCCATTCCCTCTAGACAGAAATCAAACATATTTTGTGAATCCGGACTTATGGTAAACTATTTTCCTGGTGCCTCCATGGCAGCATACATGTGATAGTAGCCCCACCTACTTCTGCCCACAGGACCAGTGCATAGCTATAAAAAGTTAACACCTACACAACAGCCCATTCCCTTTTCCTTTTTTTTGTCCTCATAGAACTCACAACCAGTGTAAAGAGAAGAAACCCTTACCTGCCACCTTTTGGTGGTTTTCCGCTCAGGTTCAGCCTCTCCTGAATGCACAGTCCCTGACCTTGGGATGCTAAATGCTCTGATAAGGCAGGGAAGCCCTTCTGTGAATCTTTTGAGGTGAAAATCGGGTGCTAACTAGCCCCACTTACAGCAGTGCAGCCAGGGCTTTGTTCCTCAGAAGAGCGGTCTATGTTTGGAGCCTGCCTCCCAGAAGTGAGTGGGTCCATTGAACCGTGACACTGCATTTCCAAAATTAATGTCTTCTCATGTTTTTAAATGTATCTGTGAATGGACTCATTAGTTGTGTGTTACATCTCCTCTCAGATGGGCTGCAGCTGCACTGTGTTCCAGTATGCATTCTAGTAGCAATTGTGTAAGAGAAAGTTAAGGCTGGGTTCACACCTATGCAAATTGGATGCGGCTTACACCGCATTCAATTTGCATGACACTTGAAAACACATTGTTTTCAATGTGTCAGGTTCACATCTGTGCGATGCATTCGCACTCCGCATTGCACAGAAAACGTGCCCGTTTTCTGTGCAGTGCGGTGCGAATTCCCAGTCCATGATGTTCAATGGGAACACATCTGACCCACATTATGCTGAACAGGTGAAGTGGATAGAACTCACATGGAAGCCATCTTGGAAGTGGGCAAGGTAAGAAGTTTGCCAGGAGTGGGAGGCAGGCAGAAAAGTTGAGGAACATGGGGTTAAAGACCCAGTGGCTTACAGATAGGGCATTCACACGATAAGAGTGCATGCCAGCCTAGCGAATAGATATGTCCTTACTCATGTCTTGGTGTGGCATTATTATTATACCTGACTAAATGTCAGTGTTCCAGCTGCCCTGCACTATGAGCTCACTACATAACAAAGATCCACATGGTTCCTATAGGTAAGGGTCATCAGACCAGGTAGGTATTTTTCTGCTAAAAGAGTGCATTCAGGTGCTAACTGACCTCCAGTCAAAGGTAGAAAAAAACCCTCTTCCATACTGCAAATGCTAACACTATGGCCTGAAGAGTGTGTCAGGAACGCCTTAAAAAGGCAGACAGAAGCACTTTGGCCCATTATGCTTAGCCACAAGGAATTGTGAATCCTGGGTGAAGCTGCGTTTACAAAGTAATGTGTCAGGCTTGCTTTAACCACTTGCCAATCACCCACCACAGTTATACTGCGGCAAGGTGGCTCGGCTGTGCGAATCGCCGTACCGGTACGGTGCCCACGCCCCTGCCATCCCTGCGCCAATTGGATTAGTTACAGAACCGATCACTCTTCAGGTCCAGGCCAATGATTTCTGACCTGGACCTGCTGATCGGTTCTGGCGAATGGCAGACTGTCCTCTGCCTGTATAATGTAAACCCAGGCAGAGGAAGTGATGTCATCTCCCCTCGTGGAGCCCTTTTCGGTTCCAGAGCAAGAAGAGATGATATCTACAGTGAGTACACCAACACTACACTGACATAAGTACACATAAGCACACTTGTAACCCTTTGATCACCCCCTGATCGCCCCCCGTTAACCCGTTTCCTCCCTGTCACTGTGTCACCTAATGCAGTTTTCAAATTTTTCAATGATCACTGTATTGGTGTCACTTGTGACACTAAACAGTATTAGGGCAGTTAGTAGTAGGCCCAGATAGGTTTAGGGTACCCGCCACATATTCCCTAATAAGGGTTTAACCCCTTGATCACCCCCCAGTTAACCCTTTCACCCCCTGTCACCAGTGTCACTAGTATAGTGCACAGACCTTTTTTTCTGATCACCGTATTAGTGTCACGGGTGATGCTAGTTAGCTAGTTTGAGTCACCGTCAGTCTTGTATAGCATCAGGGTACCCACCGCATATTCCCTAATAAAGGTTTAACCCCCTGATCACCCCCCAGATAACACTTTTACTCCCTCGCACAGTGTCACTTGTATAGTGTACAGATCTATTTTCTGATCACCGTATTAGTGTCATGGGTGACATCAGGTGTTAGTGTCAGTTAGTGATAGCGTCAATCCCAGACAGCGTCAGATCAGTGCCAGGAACACGCACACACACTATATAGCTCCATTACTAGTATAGTGTTTGAACAGATCAATATCTTTGATCTTATCAGAACTATATTAGTGTTCCCAAAAATGCGGCATTAGCAGGATCAGCCCAGACACCTGCCAGCACCTGTGTTTAGCCCCTCCACCCAGCCCAGCTCACCCAAAATGCAGTATCAATAGATCACTATCACTTTACAAAACACAAAACTGCAGCATTAGCAGAGTCACACCTGATCCCTGCAAACACTAACCGTTAATTTTTCTTGTAGTGATTCAAGCAGTCTCTGACAACCAGGTGCTTTTTTTTACCTGTGAGTCACAGTAGCTGTACCTGTAAATTTAGTGGTCAAAATGTCACATGAAAGGTACACTAGTGAAGAGGCCTACAGGATACTGAGCATAACAGATGAGAGTGAAGGGGACGCCTTACTGTCAGAATCACAATCTGATTCAAGCTCACTATATGAACCTGTAGAGAGCAGCGGCACCCTGATGGATAGCTTTGACGATGGAGTAGTGGTCCCTGCTAAGGGCAGGCATACCCGGCCCCATTCTGTTTCTGAGGTGCAACAACCGTATGGTTCTCATAGCAGCAGAGAGCCAGTACTAGTGCCTCTCAACCCTCTGGTGAACTGGTAAGCACCAGAGGCCTAGTACATCCTGATCATAGACAAACCAGCACTGCAGTATCACTTGTTGACGTGTCCTATAGTGCAGTTCAAGCTGGTGTGGTGGTTAGCACAAGTAGTGCCCCGCAGCCACCAAGAGTTCGAACACAGGCCCGTAGAGCCCATAGTGCCCTTCCTGATGTCCATACTCCCCCCTTCTACCCCACATTCACTGGCCAAACTGGAATTCAGGTGGAAACAGCAAATTTTACTTCCCTTGATTTTTTATGAGCTGTTTTTCCAAAGCAATTTATATGCTGGTCAATTTATTGCTGCAAATCCCCATTTGACCCTTGCCAAAGAATTTGCCTGGAAACCTATAACAGTTCCCAAATTTAAAACTTTTCTGGGCCTATCTCTCCTCATGTGCAGTACTAAAAAAAGTGAGTTGCGATCTTATTGGTCCACTGACCCAATTCACCATATGCCTGTGTTCTCTGCTGCCATGGCCAGGACTCGATACAAGCAAATCTTGCGGTTCATGCACTTCAACAACAATGAACTATGTCTTTCTCAGGGTGACCCTGAATATGATCGGCTTCACAAAATTTGGCCCCTCGTAAACAATTTGCAGCCTTGATTTCTGCAGATACCTGCATTGATGAATCCCAGATTAAGTTTTCTGTCCGTTTTGTTTCTCCCCAGCAAGCGTGCCAGATATAGGCTCAAGATGTATAAGCTCTGTGACAGGGCCACAGGCTATACATATAGTTTCCTGGTTTACGAGGGAAAAGATAGAAGCGTGGAGCCCCCCAATTGCCCAGACTACATAGGGATCAGCGGCAAGATTGTTTGGGACTTGGTGTCACCCTTATTCCGAAAGGGGTACCATTTATATGCGGGCAATTTTTATACAAGTGTGCCACTTTTTAGACACCTCTTTCAATTAGGTATTGGTGCATTTGGCACCGTGCGATCTAATCGCCGGGCTTCCCCCAACGGCTTGTAGATGCCTGACTTAGACGGTTGGAGAGTGCCTGCTTGAGGTCCAACAAATTGCTTGCCTTGAGATGGAAGGACAAACAGAACGTTTTCGTTCAATCTTCCATTCACAGACACGGCAGTCCAAATTACTAAGGTGATTGGTGTTGTTGAGAAGCCCCTATGTGTCCACGAATACAACCTTAAAATGGGAGGGGTGGACTCCAATGACCAGATTATGGCGCCGTACTTAATTTCCCGTAAAGCCAGACACTGGTACAAAAAAGTGTCTCTATACCTATTCCAATTAGCTCTGTTCAACTCTTGTGTAATATACAAAGTCTCTGGACGAATTGGATCCTTCCTAAAATTCCAGAAGATGCTGTGGACCAACTTCCCAATCCAAGTGCAGTGAGCCGGCTGTATGAGAGGCATTTTCTGGATATCCTCCCTGGTACCCCTACCAAAAGATTACCCCAAAGAGGATGTCGTGTCTGTAGAAAACGCGGACATAAGTGTGACACCGGTGGTTATTGTCCCTCCTGTCCTGACCAACCTGGACTCTGCATCGGGGACTGTTTCCGTCGCTACTACACACTAGTGGAGTATTAACATAGGGTACAGCACGGCACAGTCCTAGGGCACATATTCACGCAGACTCAAAAGATGATGGCCATGGCATTTTGAGAGACCTGAACCTGGAACCTTTACAGTTACAAATAAAAGTAAACAAAAAAAAAAAAAATTATATAAAATAAGAGCCAAAAATAGTTGTAATTTTATTCTTCTTTCTCTATTGTTCTGCTCTGTTTTACTGTAATTTATGCTTGACTGTAAGGTTTTACTGTGTTTTATCATGTTTACTTTACAGGTATGTCATTCTACTGTTATACTGTACTGTTACTGTGTTTTATTGTTAACCATAGTTTGCTTTGCAGGTATGCCATTCAGCTGCAACACTGATTTATTTATTTTGACAGCAACAGGGTTTGCTCTCACGATATGTAAATAAGTGGCTCCAGTGCTGTAGGAGGTGATTTCACCATCACAGTTAATAAAAGAGCATATATGCCGAAGCATAGGGGCAGGGGTGGACATAGGGACGGATTGCCCCTATGCTTTGCCATTTATTTTTATTTACTTTTCTTGGCAGAGATTTCTTCATCCACATCAATCGATGTGAATGGAGGAACCTATTTGGTTCTTTTTTTTTCCGTTCAGCCCATGGGCTAAATGGGAAAAAAAAGAACAATGCATTTATGCTAATCATTAGAGGTGGGTGGATTCAGGGTGGTATTCCAATGGTGGGCATACCACCGATTGATCAATATGAATGGAGGAATCTGTTAGTTTCTCTTTTCATTTAACCCACAGGGTGCATTAAAAAAAAGAACATTACAATATATGCCCAACAAGGACCAGTGATGTTGCTGGACTTTGAGTGGTTATACCGGAATGATGCGTGCAGGTTTAGGTATCCTCTTGGTATTGTTCTTTTCAGCCGGCAGTCGGCTTTCCTGTAAAAGCATTCCTAGCAGCTAATTAGACGCTAGACTTCTTTAACAAGCAGTGGGAGGGAACATCCCCACAGCTGTCTTCCATGGTTTTCTTTTCTCAGGCTCTCCTGTCCCACTGGGGGACCCGAGAATGCAGCCGGTGGTTTTGCCAGCTGACCATAGAGCTGATCAGATACCAATCATCTCTATGGCCTAAGAAACCGGAAGCTACGAGCATTTCATGACTTCGGTTTCGCTGGATATAAACAGCGCCATTGGGAAATTGGGAAAGCATCTTATCAAACTGATCTTGGTGTGGTCGGATGCTTTAAAGGCTGAGAAGAGATCTAGAATTTAATAGACCCCAATTTTTTCAAAGAAGAGTATCTGTCACTGCCTACTGCTATCATAGGGGATATTTACATTCCCTGTGAGAACAATAAAAATGATAAAAAAAATGAAAGGGACAGTGTAAAAATAAAATAAAAAAGCGAAATAAATATTTAAAAAAATAAATAAATTAAAGCACCCGAATCCCCCCCGTGCTCACGCGCAAAGGCAAACGCAAGCATAGGTCTCATGTCGTATGTAAACAGCAATTGCACCATGCATGTGAGGTATCAAGGCAAACATCAGATCGAGAGCAGTAATTCTAGCAGTAGACCTCCTCTGTTAACTGTTAATCTAAAGTGGTAACCTGTAAAGGCTTTTAAAAATGAAAGTAGTTTGTCACAGCTGCATGGGCGTACGTAATTTTAAAGCATATTGTTTTTGGTATCTATGTACTCAGCATAAGATTTGATATTTTACCAAACATTTGGGCAATATAGTGTGTTTTTGTGAATTAAAATTCAAAAAATGCGACACCCACCATTTTAATCTGTTGGGCCTCTGCTTTAAAAAATATATATAATCTTTGGGGGTTCAATGTAATTTTTTTTCATGCAAACAAAAGGTGTCAGAAAGGACTTGGTGGTTCAGGTAGTTAGAAGAGTGGGTGATGTGTAACGTAAGCTTATAATTTTGGGCACAAAATGCCAGGACAGTTCAACCCTCCCCCCCATCCCAAATGACCCCTTTTTGGAAAGTAGACACCCCAATCTATTTGCCGAGAGGCATGTTGAGTCCATGAAATATTTTATATATTGCCACAAGTTTCGGGAAAATTACACTTTTTTTTTTTTTTTTACACAAAGTTGTCACTAAGTGATATATTGCTCACACATGGCATGGGTATATGTGAAATAACACCCAAAAATACATTCTGCTGCTTCTCCTGAGTATGGGGATACCACATGTGTGAGACTTTTTGGCACGGCCCTGAAAACCAATCACCGCCTTCAGGGCGTAAAATGGGAATTTTACTCCTCACTGATTAGCACAGTTCCGGAGGCCCTGAAATGTCAAGATGGCACAAACCCCCCAAATGACCCCATTTTGGAAAGTAGACACCCCAAGGTATTTACTAGGTGGCATGGTGAGTATTTTGCAGCTCTCATTTGTTTTGGAAAATGAAGAAAGAAAAGGAATTTTTTTTTTTTTTTCTGTTTTCAATTTTCAAAACTTTGTGACAAAAAGAGACAGCTGCACACTACTCAACATGCCTCTCGGCAAATACCTTGGGGTGTCCACTTTCCGAAAATGGGTCATGGGGGGGGGGGGGGGGGTTGTGCCATCTTGCCATTTCATGGCCTCCGAAACTGTGGTAGGTAGTGAGGAAGTGAAATCGCCATTTTACATCCATAGAAATCCTGAAGGCGGGGATTGGTTTTCGGGGTCCTGTACGTGGCTAGGCGCCCAACAAGTCTCTCACGTGGTATCCCTATACTCAGGAGAAGCAGCAGAATATATTTTGGGGTGTAATTTCACATATATCCATGGCATGTTTGAGCAATATATCATTTAGTGACAACTTTCTGTAAAAAAAAGTGTAATTTTTCTGCAACTTGTGGATTGGTGTTATTAACTTCCTGTTTGTGGCACATTAGTATATGTGAGGGGGGAAACTTTTCAAGATGGGTGGTGGCCATGGCGACCATTTTGAAGTCGGCCATTTTGAATCCAACTTTTGTTTTTTCAATAGGAAGAGGGTCATGTGACACATCAAACTTATTGGGAATTTCACAAGAAAAACAATGGTGTGCTTTGTTTTAACGTAACTTTATTCTTTCATGAGTTATTTACACGTTTCTGACCACTTATAAAATGTGTTCAATGTGCTGCCCATTGTGTTGGATTGTCAATGCAACCCTCTAATCCCACTCTTCACACACTGATAGCAACACCGCAGGAGAAATGCTAGCACAGGCTTCCAGTATCCGTAGTTTCAGGTGCTGCACATCTTGTATCTTCACAGCATAGACAATTGCCTTCAGATGATCCCAAAGATAAAAGTCTAAGGGGGTCAGATCGGGAGACCTTGGGGGCCATTCAACTGGGCAGCACATTGAACACATTTTATAAGTGGTCATAAAATTGTAAATAACTCATGAAAGAATAAAGTTACGTTAAAAGCAAGCACACCATTGTTTTTCTTGTGAAATTCTAAATAAGTTTGATGTGTCACATGACCCTCTTCCTATTGAAAAAACAAAAGTTGGATTCAAAATGGCAGACTTCAAAATGGCCGCCATGGTCACCACACATCTTGAAAAGTTTCCCCACTCACATATACTAATGTGCCACAAACAGGAAGTTAATATCACCAACCATTCACATTTTATTAAGGTGTATCCATATAAATGGCCCACCCTGTATATACACTATGTGGACTGCACTATATACTCTGAACTGTATTATATATACTACGGGGACTGCACTATATAAAATTGTAATTACATGCCCCAGTTAAACAGGTGCAGAACAATTGGGTATTGGTGGTGCCTGAACACTGTAACCCCTCACAGTTTCTCTTCTTGGGTGCGGGAACGGGCCCTGCTGTTAAAATTTTTAAAAAAAATTGAAATTACAGCCCCAGTCAAACAGGTGCAGAAAAATTGGGTGTTGGTGGTGCCAGAACACTGTAACCTCTCACAGTTACTCTTTTTCAAGGTAGACACAGAGGCTGCTTGCCCTCTTTTTAGTGGCCTGTGAGCATCTGCCTCTCCTTGGTGGCCTTCCGAACATGATGGGGACTTTTTTATTTAAATGCCGCACTACGCTGCATTATATACTGTACACCGACTGCACTGTATTATATACATAGAAAAGTGATGGCAGAAAAAGACTGAGTAGTCCATCGAGTCTGCCCCTTTTTATATTTTTATTAATTTTTTTTGTTTGGTTTTTTTTTTTTCACATTAACCTTGTCTGACTATAGATTTATGTTTATCCCAAGCATGTTTGAAGCCATTTACTGTTGACTGTCTCACAACCTCTGTTGGTAGTTTATTCCAATCTTCAACCACCCTTTCAGTAAAATAATACTTTCTAAGATTAGTTTTGAACTTCCCTCCAGTTAGTTTGAGGTCATGTCCCCGTGTTCTTGATTTTGGTTTCATATTGAAAAGACTGCCCTCCTGAACCTTATTCACCCCCTTGATGTATTTAAAGGTTTCAATCATGTCTCCCCTCCTCCTTCTTTCTTCCAGACTGTACATATTAAGTTCCTGAAGTCGCTCTTAATATGTTATATCTCCCAGACCTTTCACCATTTTTGTTACCCGTCTCTGAACTCGTTCTATCTTATCAATATCTTTTCGTAAGTGAGGTCTCCAGAACTGGACGGGAGGATGTTGACCCACTCCACGACGTCATTGACCATCAGACAACGTACCATCTTCTCTAGAGTCTTAGTCCTTTCTGTTTGGCTATTTGTCTCAGAATGATCTGCTGCTAATCCCCAGCTGAGGGCAAATGGCCTTCCAAAATTGGGCTATAAACTTAGAGCCATGGTCTGAGACCATATTAATTGGTACCCCATGGAGTCTGAAAACCTGTTTAATGAATAAAGATGCCAGTTCTTTAGCCGATGGAAGTTTCGGATGCGGAACAAAGTGGGCCATCTTACTGAAGCTGTCTACCACCACCCAGATCATGGAATATCCCTGGGACGGAGGCAAGTCGGTGATAAAGTCCATAGATAAATTGGTCCAGGGACAGGTAGGTATCGGAAGAGGACGTGGGAGACCGGAGGGCTTAGAGGTACTGCTCTTGCTTCTGGCACAAACTTCACAGGCCTGGACGAAGGCTAACACATCCTACCTAATCGATGGCCACCAGAGCTGGATAGCGAGCTCTCTCCAGCCAATGTCTCCACTCCTCCAAAGCTAGCTTTATGGCTAGAAGTTCTCTGTTGTCTGTATCGCAATTTTGCTCTGCTGGGGAATATTTACGGGACAAGAAGGCACAGGGGTGGATGGCAGCACTTACAGGATCCTTTTGTGACAAAAGCCCCCCCCACCCCTACTTCAGATGCATGTACCTCCACAATAAAAGGCAGCTTAGGAACAGGATGCTGTAGGATTGGTGTAGAGGGAAAGGCTTTTTTCAGCTGAGTGAAGGCCACCTGGGCTTCAGTAGTCCATTTAAACTTATTCAGAGTCTTTCTGGTGAGAGAGTTGATGGGATGTGCGATGGTGGCAAAGCCCTTAATGAATTTCCGATTGAAATTTACAAAGCCCAGGAAGCGCTGAATTACCTTCAGGTCTGAAGGTGGTGCCCAGTCTAAAATGGCTTGAATCTTGGCCGGATCCATGGTGAGGCCTGTGTCAGAAATTAGATAGCCCAAGGTAGATAGAAAGGTACTTGTTTGACATAGAATAGACACTTTACAAGCTTTGCAAAAAGGGAGTGAGCCCTCAATCGGACCAATATCGAGCAGACGTGTCTGATGTGTTTCAAGATCGGGAGAGTATATCAATATATCATCTAAGTACACAGGCATGAATTGACCCAACAAGTCATGGAAAATGTCATTCATAATGTTCTGAAAGGCAGCTAGTGCGTTCCTGAGAGCAAAAGGCAGGGCAAGACATTTATAATGGCCATCCTTGGTGTTGAAGGCTGTCTTCTTGACTTCAGCCTCTGTTAGCCACAAGGGTACGTCCTGTGATGTGTCACTAACAGTACTGTCACAGTCTGTATACCCCCTCCTTTTCCTGTGTCATCTGTAACCATCATCACATCCTCGTCTTTTATGTGGGCTCCGATCTTGCCTTTTTATTTTTAATATATCTAAAAAAATTCTTTGGATTTTTGTTTTACTCTCTTCCGCTATGTGTCTCTCGTAATCTTCTTATTTAGCTGCCCTGATTGCGTTTTTACACTTCTTATTGCATTCCGTGTAGTGTTGGAATGCTGACGACGACCCACCCCCTTTATATATTTTAAAGGCCATTTTTTTCTCTTTAATAAGGCTTTTCACATTACGGTTTAGCCACCCAGGTTTAACCTTCGCTCTTCTATATTTATTGACCATTGGAATGCACTGCGTGATACCTTTTGTTTTCTATGCTCCTAAAACATTCCCATTTTTCTTTTGTGTTCAATGTTTCTAGGATTTGGTATCAATTGATGTCATGTAGTAATGACCACAGTTCAGAAAAATTGGCTAGTTTGAACTGTAGTGTTTTTGTGCTACCCTCGTGCCTCCTTTTTCTATGATTTACACTAAATGTGATCATCCTATGATCGCTAGATCCCAAGTTGTCCTGTATTGCCACATTTGAGATCAGACTTGGACCGTTCGCAATGAATAGATCTAGCAGGGCATTCTTTCTAGTTGATGAATCCACCAATTGGGACATGAAGTTGTCCTGTAAAACATTTATGAAATGACGGGCCTTCCCCCTCCCCTCCCAGGTCAATTTGTCACCCAATATAATCCCCCCTCCTTCTCCCAGGTAATTCTGTCCCTCAGTATATTCATCCCCAGGACAGGCTGTCCTCCAGTATAATCCTTTTACCCCCCACAGGTCAGTCCTCCAGTATAATCCACTCCCCCATAATTCTGTCTTTCCCTCAGTACAATATCCCCCGGTCAGTCAGACTGACCCCCAGTACAATGCCCGCAATAGTTGATTTTTAGGCCCCCCAATAGTTGCGCAAAGTTTTCTCAAATGAGGGTGTGTCTGAGATGGCGATGATAGCGGACATGTGAGAGAGGAGCTCTGCCATCTTACCCCTAATTTCTCTGTGATTCTGTGGCACAGCTGACTGATATCCCCCTCAATCCATGCAGCCTCTCCCATGGATGAAGAGCAGGGGTTGCCAGCAGTCCAGGACCCAATGTACAGTGGATACAGTGAGCGACCTCCCCCTGGCGGCACAGCCATGAAGCTGTGCAGATAACGTGGCGACTCCAGAGATCAGGAAGCGGTGGAGCAGGATCAGTTTCAGACCCTCTTGCAGGCCATCATGGGCTGTCAAACTGCCCTGACTACAAAAATCCCTCCAAAATAACAGCCTTATTAGGTGGGATATAGAGAAGTTTTGCACCAAGTTGACGGAGGCGGGGACACAAAGGGTATGGTCTGTGACCATTTGACATACCTGCATACCCTTCGCACTAAGGTTTGGTTTCTGGAATCCAGAGCTGGAGATGCGAAGAACTGGAACCACAGAAATAACCTGTGCATTATTGTTCTGCTGGAGGGTGCTGAAGGCCAGGACCTTCTCTGAGAGATCCCTGTGCTTTCTTCTTCCACATTTTTTTTTCAAATACGATTTTATTTGAATTTAAAGTTTAAGTAGTACAATACAATAGGAATGAGAAAGGTGTCTCTTCCGGAACACTGAAATAACGAAATATCAAAACCATGTCTAGGTGGGCAGCAAGTAAAAATATATAACATTAGCTTGTCGGATATCAAATTGGCAGAAAAAAGACAGCATTCACATTATGTTCGATTATTTTCCAGAAGATCCAACATGGGGCAGCTTAGACCCTGGGGGTGTTTGCCCAGCCTCTTGCACATTTTTTACTGTGAGTGCATAGAATGCCATCTTTTAGTGGCCCACCAGGCACACCACCTCAAACCTTTATCCTCCGTCTGCTCTATTTTCGTGATTGGGACCTGATCCTTCAGGAAGCCAGGAAGGGCGAGGAGCTCTGCTATGAGGCTGCCAAGCTGATGATATTTTCAGATTAATCTGCACAAAGTCAGAAATTGTGCAGCTCTTTTGGTAAGGTGAAGCTTGCTCTTTGCCAGAAGGGGATTAAATACAGTTTTCTCGCCCCAGCCAATCTTTTTTTTTAAAATCAGATAACGTGTTTTATTTCAGAAAATTCCAAAAGATACATACATTGACAATTTTACTTGGAAAAATATAATAATACACTCATGTTGAATCCGACATAGACCTTCTTATCCTTTGGTACAGTCCAATATCATACTTTCTATTCCTCAAACAACAATGTAATTGACATTAGTATTAGTTCTGTTATTATCATTTTGTCTTCCATATATATATATTTATTATATCAGAATAAAGAAGCCAGATTCAACAATAACCTTCCCTCAGTAGGTATACAGTTTGTAAAACCAAAACAAAAAGGAAGAATCAAAACACAAACCAACAACTTCAGGGTAACCAACTCAAACCTTCGCCCTCCTAGGCGCCAGCCCGTATTATAATCCCGGGATTGATACTCCCTCTACCAGTATATATGCTCCTTATACTACCTATACTTCCAAGAGCCTGTTCAGTACCAGTTGCTGTGGTGCCAGTCCCGGTATGTCCAACCATGGCTGCCACATAGAAAGAATTTTTTTAGGTGCTTTCCTGTGGATATACGTCAACTTTTCCCTAATCAGCAGTGAATTCACCTGTGCTATCCATTGTTCACTGGTCGGGACTCTGGACGTTATCCAGCATCTTGCAACAAGTTTACGTGCCAAGTAAAGCATCCGTATTATTGCCAGACGTGAATGAGGGGTCAAGAGCTCCTCGTCCAAAGCCCCCAGGAGACATACAATTGGGTCTTTGCTAATCTGGTATTGATACACCTGTGAAATAGTAGATGTTACCTCATCCCAATACCGAAAAAGTTTGGGGCACCGCCACAACATGTGTATCAAGTCACCAGTTTCCCTTTGACATTTTGGACATAGTGGGTTATCTCTAAATCCCCATTCGTGAAGCCTTTTAAGTGTTCTATACGTCCTATGCAAGAGATATAAGTGAGATAATCTCTGGGATGCCGACAAAGAGACCCAGCCAATCTTTGAGTGCAGGAGGGTAACTCTATTTGTTTCTTTACCTCTCCTGTTATGTAACTAAGATTTATGCCTTAGATTTTAAGGAGTGCACCTTTCTGCTTACTTGTGGCACTTCCTTGCCAGAAAGTGTTTATTGCAACTTCCACTGTGCTACTGTTTGTCTCATAGTCCCCACAGGTTTTCTATCATGTTTGGTGTTGAGCACACAGTTTGGATGGTGGAGTTGTGGTGTGTTTTTTTATTTTTTTTATTTGTTGTTTCTATGCTGGCACATCATACTCAATTTCAAGCAGATCTATCTGAGGGTACCCTTTCATGCTTTGTGACAATGTGTGGTGGTACATGAGAGAGAAGCTCCTCTCCTTATCTGGGTTTGAATGGAGTCTCCATGGGGCAACGCATTTCTTTACCTTCTATATGGCGCCATTGACGGTAATCTCCTGGAATGTCCGGGCACTCAATGCTAAAATTAAGTACTCACTGGTTTTTAACGATTTCAAAACTTAGAGGCCCCATGTTTGCATTTTTACATGTGACGGCAAGCAGGATCCTTAGTTTGAAAAAACCCTTGGTAGGCCATTACTACCATTATTCATATGCCAGAGGTGTTCGTATTCTGATTTAAAAATCACTTCTTCCTTTTGCGCTGCTGGATCTCCATTTGGACCAGAGGGTAGATATGTAGTACTACATACTATGATTGATAATGTGGAAATGGTTATTGTTTGTACAAAGCCCCTCTTCCAATGTTTCAGTGCTTAATAAAATAGTCCAGCCCTCTATCCTACGGATCATATTCTCTTTTCTGGGGATTGGTTGAAAAAAGACACATCTGGTTCAACCAACAGAGAAAAATGAGGCGCGCACACACACACACACAAATAGAAAACCTCCATATATGCTATCCTATATTCACAGTTGATCCAGAGGAAGGCAAAAACCCCCAATAAAGCATGATTCATTTTGCTCCAGCGGGGGAAAGAAAATTCCTTCCTGATCCCCCAAGATCCATTCCCTGGATCAACTTTACCTATAAACATTAGTATCCAGTTATATTATGTGCATGTTTTAAAAAGGCCTGGATTTTTTCCTATAATCTACTGAGCTGGCCAGAACCAGCTCTTAAGGGAGTCTATTCCACATTTTCATAGCTTACTGTGTAGAAGTCTTTCTGCATTTGGAGATTAAGGTTCATGAACACTGCAGCTCAAAAAAAATGTTTTTACAGGCATTTGAGCTTTTATTTCTCTGCCTAAAAGCTTGAAGAAGCTTGTGCTTTTTTGTGCTCTTTTGCACATTTTTATTGAGCATTGAGTATAATCTTTGTTTCACAAACCCCTTCCTTCTACTAATTTTTTTTTTTAGTTTAAAAGCTTTCTTGAGCTTTTTTGCACTTTTCGTGCCTTTTCGTGCATTTTTGGTCACTTAGATGTCTTTTCTGCTTGACAGCTCCTCTCAAAAAAAGTTTGGTGGGTTTTTTTTTTCTGCCTGTGAGACCATATGCCTGTAAACTCCTGAAAAAGCCTTAGTGTGCATGGACACATTGGCTAACATGGAGGGGAGTTTCCAGGCAGGAAAAATGAGAGCTAAAAAAAGCTCAAAAGCCTGTAGGAGTTGGTATTGGTTTGGTTGCCCTTCACTGCACTTTCTCCAGTTCCCCAATGTTCTTTTTGTGAACTGGTGCCCAAAACTGTGCTGCATATTCCAGATGAGGTCTTACTAATGATTTGCACAGAACTCTACTAGAAAGCCCAGATCCTTCTCCACCATTGATTCCCCCAGTTGTGCTACCCCTATTATGTATGATGCGTGCATATTTTAGTCCCCAAGCGCATAACATTTATCAACATTAAACCTCATTTACCACATAGTTGTCCAATTAGAGGTTGGCTTGTAAGTTGGAGACATCCTGTAAGGACGTTATTCCTCTGCATAGCTTGGTGTCATCTGCAAACACTGAAATGGTACTTTTAATCCCAGACCCTATATCATTTATAAATCTATTAAAAAGCAAGAGTCCCAACACTGAACCTTGGGGTACAGCACTAATAAACTTGATTCATTCAGAGTATTAATCATTAATCACTACTCTCTGAATAGTCTTTTAACCAGTTTTCTATACATTTACAAACTGACTTTTCCAAGACTGTAGTATTTTACTGCATGTCCACAGCCACTCCTTTGCCTAAGGTTATGCTTCCCTCCTCATAAAAATAAATCAGATTTGTTTGACAACTTCTGCTCATGAATCCATGCTGACGTTTGCTTAAAATGTTTGTGTTTTTTTTTTCTAGCAAAAACTAATCTGTGTGGTCTTTTTTATTAAACTCTTCAGTATATTCCCAACTAAGTTAAACTAACAGGTCTATAGTTACTTGGTAAAGACTTTGACCCCTTTTTTTAATTAGAAGTACCACATTGGCCTTACTCCAATCCAGTGGTACTATGCCAGTCATTAAAGATTCCCTAAATAATTAGAAACAATTGGATTGAAATGAAAGAGCTCAATTCTTTTAGGACCCATGGGTGCATGCCATCTGGTCCCGTTGCTTTATTCACCTTTATTCTGTCTTAATATTTCTAGACCATATCCATTTGAAGCCTTTGTGGATCACTTGGGGCTGTGTCAATATCATCCCCATTATAGACATGAACTCCCCCCATGCTTCTTTTTATAAACAAAGCTGAAGAAGGTATTTAATGTATTTGCCTTCTCTTTGTCTCCAGTCACCCAGTCCAGATTATTTTGTAAAGGGCCTACATACCCAGACCTAACCTTTTTACTATTAATATATTTGAAGAATTTCTTTGGGTTTGTCTTACTCTCTCTTTTGCAATCTGTCATTCATTCAGCAAAGCGGGTATATACTTGCCATTCTGCTGCTCCTGCAACATTGTCTCGCATAGATTTGATATATTCTAGTACTGCTATGTTGTCTACTGTGCGGTAAGTTTCTATTCTCTCGCGGGGAATCTCTGATCATGCTCCAATGCTCTTTCATTTTATAGTGGACACAGATTCCTTGCTGGGATAGAACATTTGGTGTTTATCCCACTATTTGATATCTGACGAGAAAGTTGAACCCTTAATGCTGTCTATTTCTGACTATTGGGTGCTTAACCCTGATATGGCCTCCCTTGAGATGGTGTAGGATGCCTTTAAGGCCCAGGGCCAACACCAGCTCCATATCTGTGAGACTAGAGCCCAGGCTCTGAAAGTGCGGTACATGGCCTTCCGTGACTTTCTTGTTTACCATGACATGCTGACACCCTGTGACTCATATAGTCTCACAGATATGGAGCTGGTGTTGGCCCTGGGCCTTAAAGGCATCCTACACCATCTCAAGGGAGGCCATATCAGGGTTAAGCACCCAATAGTCAGAAATAGACAGCATTAAGGGTTCAACTTTCTCGTCAGATATCAAATAGTGGGATAAACACCAAATGTTCTATCCCAGCAAGGAATCTGTGTCCACTATAAAATGAAAGAGCATTGGAGCATGATCAGAGATTCCCCGCGAGAGAATAGAAACTTACCGCACAGTAGACAACATAGCAGTACTAGAATATATCAAATCTATGCGAGACAATGTTGCAGGAGCAGCAGAATGGCAAGTATATACCCGCTTTGCTGAATGAATGAATAGCCACTATTCAAGGGGCTGAGGGACACCTGTTGACAGGCCCAATTCAAATCAATGCCTGATTTGTTTCTTACTATAGTCTGTTATACTTTTCTAGAGCCCGGTATACCCTAGACAGGCTACAGCAGTATCTCCTCCATACTGTCAAGTTCCCTAAGGGTAGATGTTCTACCTTTTGGAATTTTATAAGGCTCAGGTTGACACTCTAACAGTGGGATCTCTACCGCCTTTGATGTCAGAGGCTGTTATAGTGGTGGTGCCAAAACCGGGGAGGGACCAGATATTTTCCTCCTACAGCCCGATTTCTCTGCTGTCCCGTGTCCTGCTCCGGCTTCCCATCCGGCTCCCTGGGTCCTGCTCTTGTCTGGACGGAGAGCGGTGAGAGTGATCACTGACTCTGTTCATTCATAACTGTCACTGAGCATTGTAAACTGTGTTTACGATCTTTCATTTTATGAATGGACAGGAGCTGCTGTCTCCATTCATCTTCAGTGCAGCTGAAGCTGCTGAGGGACCAGGCAATCTCTGTCCTCAGTCCCTTTCCCTGTCTCAAAGGGGAAATGTGAGGGTTCTGTTTAGGCCTCTGATATCTCACCAAAGCCCCCCAACAGACAAATAGAAAAATATAAAGATTAGTAATAAATATTTAAAAGGTTAAATTGTAAAAACAAAAAAAAAAAACAAAAACCCTGACACCGTCCACTCCTCCTCCCCCCCCCCCCCAAAAAGAAAGCATTGTAAAAAATAACAGAAAAATATAAATTGTAAAAAATAATAAAAAAAATAGTAAAAAAAAAAAAAAAACTACTGACATAGTCCACGCCTCTTCAGTGCTGTATATTAGTGCCACTGTCACATGACATTAAAAAAAAAAAGTATCAGTAATTGGTATCGGGAGTACTTGGGGAAAAAAGTATTGGTACTTGTACTCATTCTTAAAGTGGTATCGGTACAATCCCAATACTGATTGCTCACGGTGTTCATTCAGGATGGGGCTGGTAAACATGACATTTAACCAGCTCAACCCCCAACTCCCCACTTTCCATCCTAATACCTTCCCTCGGTGACCATGTTCCCCGCACACACTTGCGCATTGGATGATGTGCCACGGTCTCCTCCAATCACAAAGTTCTTTCTACTGCCTTAAAGAGGAAGTAAACCCATATACGGTTTACTTCCTCAATATAACCCTGTAAAGTAGAAGCATCGCATAGTAGCCCATTATGTGCCACTTACCTGAAAACGAAGCCTGCGGCGTCCAGCGATGACCCCGCTCCAGGCCGCGTTGGCACATGCAAAACACTGCATATCTCCTGAACCGTACAGCTTTGGGAGATATGCAGGACACCTACAGGTAAACCTTATTCTAGGCTTACCTGTAGGTTAAAGTGGTTGTCACAGGTTGACAACCACTTTAACCACTTACCAACCGGAAGGTTTTGCAGCTTTAGGACCAGAGCACTTTTTTCAATTTGGCTCTGCACCGCTTCAAATGGTAATTGCGCGGTCATGCAATGCAGTACCCAAACAAAATTTGCGTCCTTTTTTCCCCACAAATAGAGCTTTCTTTCTGTGGTATTTGTTCACCACTGCGCTTTTTATTTTTTGCGATATAAACAAAAAAAGGACGAAAATTTAAAAAAAAAAATGATATTTTCAACTTTATGTTATTACAAAAATACATAGTAAAAAAAAAAATTTAAAAGCAGGAAAAAAACAAATATAGCGTTTTTTATTTTTCGCGTCACCACTTGTTTATGGTGTCTTTCTTTCGAGATAAACACCCCTTTTTTCCTGCGTTTAAAACAAACCCATGACGTAACGTACTGGCGCGTTAATGGTAAACTTCGCCACGTCTCGGTTTAACTTTTTTCACGAGACCAGGATTTCGACGTTTTGGAAGGCCAACCATTCACCAATTTCACCAACAGTTGGACACTGTTGGTGAAATTGGATGTCCATTCGGA
>BLSH010469145.1:1020124-1032375 GCA_018402905.1 Glandirana rugosa
CCCCCCCCCCCCCCCCCCGCAGCTGGCAGGAGAGGAGGGAAGCTAGATGCAGGGGATGAGGGACTACGGAGGAGTACAGGGGGCCAGAGGGGAATGGAGGGGGGCAGATGAGGAGGATATGGAGCCTGAGAAGAACGGAGGAGGAGGAGGACATTGAGCCAGAGGGGGGCAGAGGAGGAGGACATAGAGCCAGAGGAGAATGGAAGGGTGCAGAGAAGGAGAACAGGGGGCTGGAGAGGGAGGACAGAGAGCCAGAGGAACGGCTGGAGGATCTCCTTGTATATCCTCTGAGTCTTCCCACCCCGCCTCCGACCGCAAGTGAAGCGCACTTCTGGCACTTCACCTGCGCCCCCCCACTCCTCCAGCAAATTGTTCTGCCCAGGGCACCCGCCCCTGCCTTGTATCGGCCCTGATCCCAGGAAGGAACTGAGGCCTGCAATCTAGAACCTGGTTCACCTATTTTTTCACGGTCCCCTCTTTATAAGCTTCTTCAGCTCTGTCAGGTGAGGTAGAGGCCTCTCCTGCGTTCACAAGGACCTCTGTGTCCACTTTGTTTTGTTTTTTTGTCTGCTTGTGCCAAATTACTTGGGAAATCTGTTTGCAGAGGCACTGACCTTTCTAGGCCTCCAACTCAAACAATGTCTAATGGCACTTTTACCATCCCTAATTTAAGCTGGGTACACATGGTTCAAAATTTGTCTCATTCACCAGGGACCAGCCAAATTTCGATCTATGTTGTAGCCCCTAACTGATAGACAGAAGCCAATGTTAGATCAGGCTTTCAAAGACAGTTGGATTTTTAAGTAATTACAATGCACCCTTTGATTGGAGGTGATTTTAATTTGTAAAACTATATTTGTTTGTATTAAAGTGGGAGTAAACCCTCCTATTTTCAGCCAAGGAAGCTGACATCTTGGCCTCTGTTTAATCTGAAACTGCCATGATGTTGCACATGTGATCCATTATGACACCAGCCATTGGATGGTTTGACAGTTTGGTTGAGAGCACAATCAAGGAGACAGCTAGCATTTCCGGCAAGCCAGGAATATTAACTCTTCTTTGACACTATCAAATCGATGGGTTTACATCTGCTTTAAGTCCCTTAAAGAAGACCCTGACATTGCTAGACAAGGACCTAGTTTAATTGAAATGATAGCACACAGTAATTTGCAGCAAATGTCTGGAGTCTTGCTTGTCAACTGTGACAGCCTGATACAGGCATCGAAGCTTGCCTGTGACACCAATGATATGTCTAAGAAACATTTAACTTGGTTGTCATTTGGACCTGCTATTGCCTTTCTTTGTAGCAACACCTCTTGCGGTTGGAGTGCACTTCTGCCTAAACCCTTTAAAGTCAGTGGAAGGAGTGGAACGACTCCCTTCTGCTGCATCTACTATACCAGTAGAAGCTAGTAGGCAGACCAAGCCTTCCTCCCACTTAAGCCATAGAGCTTAAAAATACAGGTCCTCTAACTCCTCTGCTCATCCTTCTGCATGAAGGTGGACCACCACTTCTTTAAGTGGGGGGATTTTTGTTTGTTCAGCTTGGCCCCCATGTTTAGACACTCAAGTCACCCCCGATAGCTTTCAGGCTAAATCATTCAAATTGACTGTCTCTCAGCTATCCATCACCAGTCTTCATTCTTTGGCAAGAAGTATCCATTGCAGGATGGTCATTAATCCCGCTGGACAGGCAGCAAGTGAATCAAGCTAGGATCCTGCTACAAGTAAACATTGGGGAGGACGGTATCCTGGGGTGCCTGACCACCTGAACCTTCCTTCCTCCTCCCATTCATGTGACCACACCTTAAAAGGAGTCTGAGATGCCTACCCCCTCATTCCTCAGTAGAGGTGGGGTTTTGGGCATGTTCACTGATTCTTAGAATCATGTGTTGCTGAACTATTAGATGTGCAGTGTTATCTTTCTATCTTTGGGTACACGCTAGATGTTTGTTTAAAGATCCTCTGTTCATCTTTCAGATAGAATACTTTGTGTATCAGTTAGGTTATGAGGTACGCTTGGCCCTGCTTATGCCCTCTCTTTTAAGTATTCCACTTACCTGATATACATTTCTGTTAGGAAAACCAAGTTCTTGCCCATTTTCAGAGAACTGCGCATGTGCCAAGAATGATCTACAGAACTGTGCACAGAATCTGGGCCGTGCGTGTATCTACATGAGCATGCACATTTGAATTGATTTTGGTGCCCAGTGGCCTATTGAAAGCACTGTAGCATTCAGGGTCATTGCTGAGTGGTCATCGGCTCCTGTGACCCATTAACAGACCCTGCTTGTTCCTGTTCTAAACCAGCTTTTGCCTTCTGACTACACCTGATCTTGATTGCTCCGGCACCTGACCTCTGGCTTGCTTCTTGACTACGCACCTTGCGTATTCCTTTAGCTCACCTACTGTCCGTGTGATACGGACCTCGGCCTGGCTCCTGTTTACACTGTCATCTTCAGACTCTGTCTGTGCTGCCCACCTGTTGCCAACTTCTGCCCATCTGACCATGTTCCTGCCTCCTGTTTCTGCTAGCCCTGTGACAGCATTTGGCAAGAATTTCTGTTCCTAAGCTTATACTTCATCACAAGGTCCAGTTCTTCTGCTGGCCAGGACTTGCTACAGGCCCATTTGCTACTCTGTGTCTAGTCCTACCCTGTCATCAATCTCAGGGGACAAACAGGACAGGAGGTGTAAATGAGAAACTTCCCATAAGTTTGGGCTCTACCATGTACTAGTTCTTCTGGAATTTCTCAAGGCTTGGTAAGTTTTCCTTTTTGTCTATTCATTGGGATGATACAACTCTACTATTCTATTGCAAGATTGGTTGCCTGGCTGCAGTCTATTTCTCATTGAAGAACCCAGAGGAGTTCAAGATTTATGTCTTCATTCCTTCATTATTGATCTGCTGGTCTTTTTTCTGTGGCCTTATGTTATCCAAACTTCCATTATGGATTTGTGTTTTGACCTGTGTCTGCACCCAGTTAATAATTTTCTTCTGCTGACCTAACTGTTTTTGGTGTGTTTTTCTCCTATTTTAGTAGTGTGTTTGTTTTTTGGTGTATTGCTGTTTTAGCCCTCAGCCTCACTGGCAGGGAACCATTGTTCCTTCAGTCAGGAACTCTACATGTATTTTCTTTCTTTTCTGCTCTGAAACATCAGGTTTATCTTATGTCCTCCCCTTGGTTGTGATAGCCCCTCTGTTTCATTGTTTCCTTCACATACCTCAGAGTTCTAAATTTTATTGGATGCCGCTCATCCCTGATTTGGACTGCTTTTGGATGTCCTGCCTACAACAGAATTCCCTGAATTCTGTCTCTTCATAAGCAATGTAGAAAATAAGATATTTGTGCTTACCGCTATTTTTTTTTTTATTTTTTTTTTAGAATCCATTGAGGGGTACAGGTTCTGCCTCTTTTTGTTATTGGTCTTATGTTCTATGTTTTTGTAAAACTTAGGCATGCTGCATGGAGGAGGTATATACGAGGGCTGGCTTCTAAGTTTTTTTTTTTGCCAATGTCCCAGCCTCCATAAGAGAGCAGAATAACCAGACTATCATACAATTGTGATGTCCCTAAATTGACTCAATGGACTTGTAAATGGATAAGTCATTATAACTGACAGTAAGATGAACACCTAATTGTTGCATAGCTAAAAAAGCATATCTGAGTTTGCCCCTCCAGAGCTAGAGACAAGTACTCATGGTCAGTGCAACCTAGTAAGAGCTTCCTTGTTAAGAACTGGAAATAACCAACTCCTGAGAGCATATCGGTAGATAAGAATCAACAATAAAACTACAATAGGTTAGAAAGATATGTAACTGACCACATCTCTGTTAGGTTGAAAATGTATAAACTTTAAAAAAAAAGGTCGATAGGTAAGCAATGTGCCTAAAGAAAGTGCTTAGAACATTGCAAAGAGGTTATATGGCCTCAATAAACCTATCTTTTAAAAAAAAAAAAAAGAGGTTATATGGCTAGTCAGTGCCAGCTCCAGTAGGGCAATGCAGATCTTCCTGAGAGGAACTTTTGGAAATTGTGAAAGGGAAAAAAAGGCATAGAACTAGTAAACTCATTCTTCATTTGGGAAAGAAAACATCTGAGAGCCTAACTGTTACATGTGTGAGTACGGAGTTGGGTCACACAGGCCTTTAGGGTGGGCTTTGGTATGATCTAAATTTTGGATTCTCAGAAGCAGTCGCAAAGTTGTGGATGCTTGGTACCAAACATTTATATGGAAAAAGGAGTTTAAAGGGAAACCCACACCTATAATGGATGTTATGTTGCTTGTAGGATTTCAATGCTCTAGGTTTCAGTATGGTTGACTATGCTAAATTGGCAACAGCTGGTATTTTTGTTCCCAAATAGAAAGTTCATTTTTGGTACGTGCTGTTAGATATCCCTTGGTGATCCAGCTATAGGTTTTTGCATGAATGCTTGAATTCAATGTTTTCTCAAAGCATGACCTGTAGAATCCCAACTATCCAGGAGGTGGCTCCATCCAACAGATTGGTGGGGTCCAAGGGAAAGAGATGTCCTGGTCACCAGCCATGTAAGAGATAAATGTATTGGGATTTTGTTATATGGGAGCGTTAAATTAGGTCCCTTTGCGCTAATATTACTTTGAATATTCATGTTCAGTCTCTAAGCATACATACACAAATGCCAAGAGCGCTAATTATAATGACAGTTTTGAAATTCATAAGTATCCTTTCACATTTCATACTGATCAGCATCCCTGGAGATTATAACAGGGAGTGTGAGGATACAAGTGCTGGAAGGGAACGTGCTGAAACCCATTGTAAACAGAGTGCAGGCAAACAGGAACCAGGTAATGACACAGACAGAAGCTGGATAAGGCTGGAATTTGTCCTGAGAATTAGGATAGCTGGAGTCAGGATGCAAGCTGAGGTCAGGATTAAGCGGACAGTAGGAGGTACCAAAACAGCAGACACCAAGTGAGATCAGGAGCCAGGGACAGCAATAGAAAGCAGAGATCAAAAATCAGGTCAGGAGGCTGGCTGGGTTGATAACAAATCAGAAGCACAGGAATCTGTGGTTCTGGGGTTTAAATAGGCTGAGTAGCACCAACACCAGCGCTGGCTGGATATGCCTTGTTGCCCTTGTACACACCACGAGACATGGAGTATGTTCAAGACCCTGATTCCCGGCCCCATGCTATGCATGTGCTCAAACTAGTTCTTTTGCGTGGTGAAAGACTTAATGGTTAAATCATTATTAACAGGGTCCAATTGCTGACTGAGGTATGATCCAGATTTTTCTTACAATCCTGGGAGCAAAGGTTTTTGGTAATTTCTCTGTATTTTCCATGCTCTTCATTTTTATACTGTTTTGCTTATATGCTTACTTTTTGGTACCTTCATGTAGGTTTTATATATGAAGGATCTGCGACATGCAGGACCGGTGCCACCATAAGGCAGCACAGGCAGCCACCTTAGTGCGCCTGGCTGGGGGGGCAGTAAATGCCCCTTGGTGGATTAATGTAGGGGCTCATGGAACTGCAGGGCATTGCATGAGGGATCGGTGCCAATAGGGGCCAGGTCGTGGAGGGGCCCGGTCCGATGACAGCAGGTGCAAAGGGGAGGACAATGAAAGCAACAAGGTGAGGGCACGATGACATCACCTGGCTCCAGCTACCATCTCCACAATGCGAGCAGGCGGCCCAGGAGACAGAGGCCACGGGGAAAGAGAGCAGTGAGGGTGGAGCAAGCACAGATAGCCTGGGAGGGAAGAGACCCCCGAAGATACGAGCAACAGCAGGCACAGCATCCTAGGTGCCTGCCAAAGCCTGGAACCTCTGGACTCCTTTAACCTCCTCTCTCCTCCCAGGCCTGAAGGACAGGCTGACCCGGGGTCTGGAGAATAAGGACACACGGGAGGCGCAGGCAGCAAGGGACCACTCCACCTCACATAGATCAAAGACAAACAGAGCAAAGCACCTCTGTGACCATGAAAATGGGTCCTGCCTGCTGCTGGCCATCATGAACATCCTGCTGGCATAGAAGGTACTGTACTGAGCATCACACACACACATTTCAGGGACTGGGACATGGGGGCACAAGAGGGACTGCAGACAGGGCTAGGGGTCGAACTCCCCCCCCCCCCTCTCTCTCTCTCTCTCTCTCTGTTACGTACCTGGGTTGTGAGCCTGAGGGTAGAGGGAGACCTCTCATACAACTCCAGCTCCCGGACCGCTGGGAGTGGAAACAGCAGTCACAGGAGCATGGCGGGGTAAGAGTGTCAGTTAGTCCAGTAGTTGGAAGCTGTAGCAGACTGGATGGACCGCAGCGCTGGATGCTGTAGCAGACTGGATGGACAGCAGAGCTGGAGCTGTAGCAGACTGGATGGACAGCAGAGCTGGAGCTGTAGCAGACTGGATGGACAGCAGAGCTGGATGCTGTAGCAGACTGGATGGATAGTCAGACGGGCATGGTTCGGCAACAGACAGGTGGATCGGTTGTAAGCAGCAGGCAAAGGAAGGACAGGCCACAAGCGGAAGTCACACCGTGGATCAAACAGATAATCAGGAAGCAGGAGCAGGGTCGAGGCAAGCCGGGGTCAGGACATGCAGCAGACAATCGTAAGGTAGGAGGCAGGCCGGATCAAGGTCACAGAGTATCACAGATTTCAGGGGATCACATGGAGCTGCAGACCAAACAGCAATGAGACTCAGCAGCAGCCTGGTTTAAATAGGCTGCCCAGAGTGCTCATCAGTGACAGGTGTGCGTGCCGTGATTGCGCTCCTGCTGTACGGGCTTCCTGACATTGCCCCCCTCCTACGAGCAACCTCCGGGTGCCCAATTGGTGCTTCTTTTGAGGGTTCCTGTGGAAAAAGGCACAGATTAAGTTAGTAGCATGTACATTTTGGGCTGGTTCCTAGGAATTTTCTTCTGGGCCATAACCTTTCCATTTAACAAGATATTGTATCTGACCTCCTCTTCTTCTACCATCAAGAATTGCTTCTACTTCAAATTCTTCTTTCCCACTAATCATCACAGTTTCCGGAGGACCTGAGCTATGGTCAGGGAATGGATCTGATACTGCAGGTTTTAATAAAGACACATGAAACACTGGGTGTATTCTAAATGACTCAGGTAAGGCTAATTCAAAAGAAACGTCATTAATTTTTCTCCTTACCTGAAATGGTCCTACGAACCTTGGTGCCAGTTTCCTTGATGGACACAACATCTTCAAATTGGCCGTAGAAAGCCAAGCTTGGTCTCCAGGTTGCAAGATCAGCTCATCCCTTCTTCTTTTGTTAAATGACCTCTTATTATCTTCCTGTGCTTTTGTGATGGTTTCCTGCAACAAAAGGTTATTACGGGAGAAGTCCACCGTGCTCTGGTTTGCCGGAACTGGAGATTTAGTGGTCAAATTAGGTAGGAAGGAGGGATGGAATCCGTAGTTGGTAACAAACAGAGATTGTTGAGTGGAGGAGTGGTTGGCATTGTTGTAGGCGAATACCGCAAGGGGTAACAATGATGCCCAGTTGTCCTGGACAAAAGAGATGAAGCACCTGATGTATTGTTCTAGTGTTTGGTTAGTTCGCTCGGTTTGTACATTGGTCTGTGGGTGATAGGCAGAAGAAAAGGAAAGTTCAATCTGTAGATTTCTGCATAAGGCTCTCCAAAATCTGGATGTAAATTGAACACCACGGTCAGACACAATGTTTGCAGGGACTCCATGGAGTCTAACAATTTCTTTTACAAAGACTTGAGCAGTCTCTATGGCCGATGGTGTACCTTTTTAGAGGAAGAAAATGGGCCATTTTTGAAAAGCGATCCACTACCACGAAGATCGCAGTACATTCTTCAGAAGGAAGGAGTTCGACTATAAAGTCCATGGAAATCATTTTCCAGGCCCTGTCAGGTATGTGCAGGGGTCTCAGAAAACCCCAGGCTTTGTTGCGAGAACTCTTACTCCGGATGCATGTAGTACATGTGTTTACATAGGCTTTGCGGTCCTTTTCAAATCCAGGCCACCAGAAAGAGCGTTGTACTAATTCTGTTGTTTTATGGATACCGAAATGGCCCACTAAGGGATGGTCATGGCAGACCCCTAAGAAATGGGTTTGAACTTGCTCTGGAAAAAAAAACCTGCCCTTCTTTCCACCACAGTCCATTCTTTGCCTGCAGGGTAGTCCCTGGGAGACTAATTACTCCTGTGGAGGCTTGCTGTAATTGGGAGAGAAGGTCAGTATGTAGCAGTAAAAAGTTTCTCGCAGGCAGAATAGTGTCCGGTATTGGAATGTCCTTTGGATCTTCAAACATGCGAGACAAGGCATCAGGTTTGGTGTTTTGGGATCCGGGCCAGTAGGTTATGTGAAATGAAAACCTTGAGAAGAAAAGCGCCCAACGGGCATGACGTGGTTTGAGGCGTTTTGCAGATCATAGATATTCTAAGTTCTTATGATCTGTGTAGATCAGTATTGGATGGGATGCCCCCTCCCGTAGGTACCTCCATTCCTCTAAGGCTACCTTGATTGCCAGGAGCTCCCGATCTCCCACGTCGTAGTTTCTTTCGGCTGGTGAGCGTTTACATGAAAAGAATGCCACTGGATGGATCACCTCTTTGAGACCTTGTCGCTGTGAAAGAATAGCTCCGACTGCACTTTCTGAAGCATCCACCTCCACAATGTAAGGTAGTGTGGAATCTGGATGACTCAGGACTGGAGCAATAGTAAAACATTCTTTTTGTGTGTCAAAGGCCCTTTGTGCCTCTGGATTTCAATGGAAATGGACACCCTGCTTGGTAAGCTGTGTGATGGGGTGGATGATGGCTGAAAAGTTTTTAATGAATTTGCGATAAAAATTAGCAAAGCCCACAAAGTATTGTATTCCCTTTTTGTCAGTGGAAGCCGGCCATTCCAGTATTGCTGCAACCTTTTGCGGGTCCATATTGACCCCGTCAGGGGAGATGATTAAACCCAAGGACTGGATGCTCTGTTGTTCGAAGTGACATTTTTCGGCTTTAGCATATAAGCCATGTTGGCGGAGCCGTCTCAAAACACTTTTGACATGCTCCTGGTGTACCTCCAATGACACTGAGACTATCAGAATGTCGTCTGGGTAAACAACAACAAAAATGTCCAAAAAGTCTTTGAAAATGTCATTAATGAAATATTGAATAGGTGGCTTGGGCATTGCAAAGCCCAAATGGCATGACCAGATATTCAAAGTGCCCGAATCGGGTATGGAAGGCAGTCTTCCACTCATCACCTTCCCGTATTCTGACCAAGTTGTAGGCTCCCCCGAGATCTAGTTTTGTGAATATGTTGGCGGGTTTAATTCTCTGAAACAACTCAGGAACCAAAGGAAGGAGATAGTGGTTCTTTACCGTTATTTTATTTAAGTCTCAATAGTCAATGCATGGTCTCAGGGAGTGATCCTTTTTCTCCACAAAGAATATACCTGCAACAGCTGGTGAGGTAGATGTGCAGATAAATCCCTTCTCCAGATTTTCATCAATATAGTATTTTAACACTCCTAGCTCTTGTTCTGACAGGGGAAAAAATGTGGCCAAAAGGAATATCAGCCTCAGGCAGGAGCTCAATGGGACAGTCATATGCTCTGTGCGGGGGTAAAGTATCAGCTCCCCATTTACTGAAAACATCCAGAAATTCATGATATGAATGGGGTACTATGTGACGTAAGAATCTGTATCCATAAATAGCAAGACTGTAGGTAACTGAGCTGAAGTTTCTGTGCAGTGCTGTTGGAAGTAGGGTGAGGAAAGGTGGATGTTTCCGGATTCCCAGTCTATCTGTGGATTGTGGGCCTGTAACCAGGATAGGCCCAAGATGTAAGGGAATAAGGGTGATGAGATTGCGTCCAAACTTGGCAATTCCTGATGATTGGTGGAGGTGGTAGTTAGTATAGGTGTGGTCTCCTTAGTGACCTGTCCCGATTTAATATGAGACCCATCAGCCAGAAAGACCGTTAGGCCTAGTTCTTTGGTTTGCAAGGGAATGCGTTGTTGGACCGCAAAGGACAGTTCAATAAAGCAGCTGCAGGCTCCTGAGTCAATAATTGCCATCACGGGCACGGATCTTCCCGGCAGCTGGAAAGACAAAGGCAGAGTGATATGATTTGAACTGGCAGACATGACAGGTGGCGATGATTGATTGGTTCAAAGAAGAAAGCGAAAGGGACTTACGCAGCTTGGCTGGACAGGTGAGCACAAAGTGACCTGCTTCTCCACAATGCATGCATAGGCTGTTGGCACTCTTCAGGAGAAAGTGAGGTACGGAGGAGGCCCAGTTGCATGGGTTTAGGGTTTCCAGAGTAGTTGGATTGGGGTTTCCTGTGCATTGTATTTGGGTGAGCAGAAGTGGGGACCCTTGGCATCATCCAGGTAGGTCCGAACTGCTGATAAGATCTTTTCCAATTTGGATGGAAAGGGTAATTACAGCCTCTAGTGAGTTGGGTACCCCAACTCGAGCGAGTTCATCTTTCAAATTCTCTGACAAATCCAAGCGCAACTGGTGGCATAGGGCTGCATCATTCCAGCTAATGTCTGCACCCCAGCGTCTAAAGTCTGTGACATAGTCCTCGACCGCTCTGCAGTCTTGCTGGAGTACATGTAGTGCTGCCTCAGCAGTGTTGGTACATTGTAGATCATCATAGAGCTGGGCCATGGTATCAAAGAATGTTTGCATGGTGTTCAACTGTGGTTTTCTTCCAGTAACCGGTGTGCCCAAGACTGGTTCTCTTTGAAGGAGGGAAATAATAAACTCCACTTCGGTACTTTCTACTGAAAAAGTCCTTGGCTGAAGAGCAAAGAAGAGCTAACAAACATTGCGAAAAGCTCTGAATTTTCCCCCGATCACCGGAGAACCACTCTGGTATAGGTACCATCACTACTGTGTGACTGGCAGACATCCCGGCTTGGGCAGAGGAAGAAGTGCAGGGTCGGGAGTGGCTGCTGAGGGAGAGATGCCTTGCACCCGCTCTTCCAAATGGGTATATCCAGCCTCTAATGACTGTACTGCCTGAGTAAGAGCAGCAAGATGCTGGCAAATGTCATCCATCTGAGAGGTCCCTCTTGCAAGCTCAGTCATAGCTGTTTGGTACTGTTACGTACCTGGGTTGTGAGCCTGACGGTAGAGGGAGTCCTCTCATACAACTCTAGCTCCCGGACCGCTGGTAGTGGAAACAGCAGTCACAGGAGCACGGCGGGGTAAGAGTGTCTTAGTCCAGTAGCAGTAGTCAGCCAATGGGCTTCCGATGAGTTGGTAGAGATGTGCAGAGCTGGGTGCTGTGGTAGACTGGATGGACAGCAGAGCTGGATGCTGTAGCAGACTGGATGGACAGCAGACCTGGAGCTGCAGCAGACTGGACGGACAGCAGAGCAGGATGCTGTAGCAGACTGGATGGATAGTCAGACGGGCGTGGTTCGGCAACAGACAGGTGGATCAAGTGTAAGCAGCAGGCAAAAGGTCAGGTCACAAGCCAAAGTCAAACCGTGGATCAAACAGATAATCAGGAAGCAGAAGCAGGGCCGAGGCAAGCCGGGATCAGGACAGGCAGCAGACAATCATAAGGTAGTAGGCAGGCCAGATCAAGGTCACAGAGTATCACAGATTTCAGGGGTTTCACACGGAGCTGCAGACCGAACAGCAATGAGACTCGGCAGCAGCCTGGTTTAACCACTTAACAACCGGCCCATAGCCAAATGACGGCTACAGGGCGGTTGCTCAATTCTGGGAGGGCATCTATTGACGTCCTCCCAGAATTGCGCTTAGCGCGCACACAGGAACATCTGTGACCTGGACCCGGCGCATCACGGATCGCGGTGAATGGCCGCTGTGAGCAGCCTTTCACCACGTGACTGCTCTGTCAAATGATGGAGCGATCACACTTCCGCCGGGTTTTCTCTCTCCTCTCCACACTGATTGGTGCAGTGTGAGAAAAATGAGGGGGTGAGAGGACATGTGCAGCGCTGTGGGCGATGTGTAATGCCCACAGCGCTGCTAAGTGACAGTGGGGGACAGGCTGCACCCCCCACCATCCATCCACACCCACCCAGCCATCCTCACCCCATCTAGCCATCCTCAACCCATCCATGCTCACCCACCCAGCCATCCTCAACCCATCCATGCTCAGCCACCCATCCATCCATGCTCACCCATCCAACCATCCTCACTCAGCCATGCTCACCCACCCAGCCATCCTCACCCCAGCCATCCTCACCCCAGCCATCCTCACCCCAGCCATCCTCACCCCCACCCAC
>BLSH010469145.1:1077088-1088249 GCA_018402905.1 Glandirana rugosa
CGTCGACGGTACCCGTGTCGCAAAAGTACACGGTCCCACCCCCACCTAATGTCCCACGGTTTACTTATCGGAGAAGCCATTACGGATGAAACGACGTCTCTTCGCCGTTTGTCCATTAGTGGTGACTACGGACGACCCCTGACTTCAGGGTATCGGGAGAGGGAACGGTTAAGTAGTGTACTGACGCCTCTCCTAGAACCCTATACCGTTCGTATTATAATTTGAGATCCATCCTCTATGAGAAATATAAAGTCAATAAAATGTATAGAAAGAGACATCATAGTTACATAAAGTCGAAACATTATTATATACATTTCGGAATCGATGTAAAACTAAATATAATAGAAACGGTGGAAGGTCAAAGTGTCGATTATATACGACTACTGGTGTCCGTCATATTGACGGGTTGACGTGGACCCGTCGTATCAGACCACCCACGTCCGCGTAACGTCTATAGCAGTTTCTCCCACCCACTCGAGACACACCGTAGTAACGTCCTAGAGAACTCAACGGCGCAGTATTTGCCGCTTCTCTGCAGCAAAGTAGGCATTACCGAAGAGGCTATTCATTTGGCACCCTGTAATCCACCCCCACCCTGGCACATGAAAACGCTGTGCCCATGGCAGCTGCCCATCCTGCTCCCCCTTGTTCCAGCCTTGCTTGGTGGATATTCCATTGCTATAAATACATCAGACAAGTTGATATTAGGGAACTTTACAAATAAAGGACAGTGCTCCTGCACAAAGAAAAGGACAAAGCTCCTGCGCAGAGGTAAGATTTCAAACTGGATTACTACACAGATCGAGTAAATCGACAAAGCACACTAAGATTCAAGCAAGAATACACATGCCTCTACAGGACAATATTTGCTTATCCCACAGTTCAGCTATGTGCTGAGTATTGCCAGTTACTATTTGTAAGAACCTCTGCCTATCCCTGAAACTCATCCCAGACCATAGATGTTGGGTAATAACCCTGATGTAAGATCATCTTTTTTTTCCCATAGTAAAGATGTGCATGATTTTATTTAAAATATATGTCTTTTTCATACATCACGGGACACAAAGTGAGGCTATTATTCCTTTCTTATTTCCTTACTTTACTTGGTTATACTCCATCTCCAGGTGAATGGACACTGGTAGACCAAAGGTCTATAATCTCTCCTATACAGGAAGTACTTCAGTTTTTTACCGGTGTCTGCAAGGTGAATGGGCACGTTTGTTTGAGCTCTCTCAAATTTAAGGTCTTGAGTCCCAGCACTGTTCTAAAATGAATAAAGGGATTGACCAATCTCATCCATTTGAAAAAGGCTTATGTGCTTAGATAAATGGTACCCAAGCCACGCAAAGAAGGTGCAACGATCCAGCGAGGCTTTGCCTGTAATGTGACCTCCGGGCACTGGACCCTGAGTAGTGGAATCCTGGACACCACAGAGATGAGGCATTCTTGCAGGGTGCTGTACAGGTCCAAGGAAGTGGACCCTAAAACATGAAAAGGGTACCCAGTCCTTGAAGGTCCCCCAAGTGACGAAACCCACCGTGATGGGTGAAGATTGGGCTCTTAGTTTCTAAGGCTGCCCTGCTCCTGGACGGGTAAATGAAATCCCCCTTATTTACTTATTGTGGGGTGTCCCATGTGTGTAACACTCTGTCATTCTAACTAAGGCTGGATACCTGTGTAGCAGTGACCACTGGCGGGAGTTTGGGCTAGCTGCTGGGGTTTTGGGTAAAGAATACCTTTCTTGTTGTCTTGGCTGCTTTCTTGTGCATGGTCCGCGCACGAAATTTCCTCTGGTACATGAAAATTAGTTTACCGCACAAAGATTAGTTTAGTGCGCGTGCACTGGACCATGACCGCACACGTGCAGGCGCAAAGCATCCTGGCACACAGCCATCTTATTTAAGCCAAGTGTGGCTGACATGCGGCGCTTCCAGGGGACAGCTGTGGGACACAGAGAAGGGCCTGAAAACCTTTTCGCTTTCAGCAGTTCATTCTTCCTTACCAGGGTCACATGAGTCACCAGGTGTTGGTTGGCAAGCTAAAGTGCTTAGCAGGATTGTTGCATAGGGGCTTGGTGAGCCCCATTAAAGGGTCTCCCTTCTGGGGTAAAATACCAAAGCCAGGTCCCTTTTCGTGGCTTGCCATGTCTTCAGAAAAGAGGAGTGGGGCTAACACTACAGGGAAGGGCACACCTATGTCGTCAGTAGCTCCTGAGGAGCCTAGTTGAAACCCTAGTGTTGAAACCCCAGAGAGACCATAGGCTTCCAGGCAATCTGAGCAGCTGCGCCTGTCTGGTATTGTGCCTACGGTCAACGCTGCTGCTTCAGCCTTTATCACCAGGGATGAACTATCCTCAACCCTAGCAGGGTTATAGCACAGGATTGCTGGCATGATTGCCTCAATCCCGCAGGGTGGCAAGAAGCGTGATGGATCCCCCTCCCCTGAGCCTCCTAACTTGGAGCAGGAATGGGTTGAGGAAGGGAAAGAGCTAAATGCTAAGGACTTAGAAGAAGGCAGATGAGCCTGCTTCTGAGGAATCTGGGCAAGGAGATGTCCAGTTGGTATAAGCCTCTCAGTCGGAGAGGCTTTTGATCCAGACTCTTATCGAGATGGTTTGTTCTGCCATTAAGTTACCTCCTGCAGAGGTTTCTGAGCCTCCGTTGTTCTCTTTGGGGTCCCTGAAGCTTCCTCAGGCTGCACAGGCTTTCCCCTTGCACCCGCTGTTGGAACAGGCGGTGTATGCTGATTGGGAACATCATGACAGGATTTTCGTTCCTCATAAAAGGTTTTCCTTTTTATATCCCATGGAGGAAAAGTTTTTTAAGAAATGGAGCATGCCAGCCATAGATGCGGCAGTCTCTTCCTTAACCAAGAACTTAACTTGTCCAGTGGATAACGCACAGGGCTTGAAAGACCCTGTTGACAAGAAACTGAGGGTCATTATTAAAGGCTTCCTTTTCTTTGTCCAGTTCAGCTATTCAACCAGCTGTCGCAGCAATTGGGGTCTGCCAGTCCTTAAAGGATCAGGTCAGACGGCCTGACAGGCCTAACCAGGAGGATGATCCTGCTGAAAATAGGGCAGATATTCTTCAAGAGACGTGTTTTGCTGTAGATACCTTATGGCTGGATTCACAGCAGGGTTCTGGTGCGTCCTGGTTCACCATTTCAGGTCCGATTTTAGCCCAAATTTTTGGCTGAATTTGGACCTGAAACAGACCAAAAAACACACAGAGCTCCTGTGCAAATTCGCACAGGAGCTGCAGCGGAGATATGTGAACCAGCTCTATAGAGAGTCGGTCAAAATCTCCTGCTGTTGCGAATTGGATGTGGAGAACCCCCGCATCCAATTCGCAATGGTGTGAACTCAGCCTAAAGGATTCCGTACAGCAGGTTTCTCATTTGGCTCTCCTGTCTGTACACATGTGCAGACTTGTGTGGCTTAACTGGTCAGCCAAGCTTCCCTGTAAGGAGTTATTGGCAGGGTTCCCCTTCCATGGGTAACGTTTATTTGGTGATGATCTGGACCAATACATCCAAAAGATTTCTAGAGGAAAGAGTTCTCTACTTCCTGTAAAGAGAAAAAACAGGCATCCCTCATTTAAAACCTCGGGGCCTTCCTCAGGTTTTTCAGCGTCAAGGCAGTTCTGCCGCCAACAGGGCACTAGAGCCAGGGGCCGGAAAAAACCCTGGGTCCAGAACTCTTCTAAACCTGGCACAAAGCTCTCCTTTTGAGGGGACGTTCCCACTGTATTGGGTGGGGGGAAGGTTGCTTCAATTTGCGGACATTTGGAGAACAGTGGTGCAGGACGAGTGGGTCACCTCAACAGTGCTCTGCGCTTACAGGCTGGAATTGCGGAGGTTTCCGGTTTCCTCCTCAGAGGTTTCTAAGATCCAACATTCCTGCGGATCCTCCAAAAATAAACTTATCATTGCAAGCACTAGAGCAGTTAGTGCATCAGGGAGTGATCATACAGGTTCCCGTGTCCGAAAGAGGCACAGGCTTTTATTTGAACATGTTCACGGTTCTAAAACCCGGTTCTATCAGCAGTCCACATCCCAGGGGTAGAGAACTGGAAGGCAGATTATCTCAGCTGCCAGCTGATCTGCTCGGGGGAATGGTCCCTACACCCGTACGTGTTTTGGGAAAATATGCCAGCGTTGGGGATGGCCAGAGTTCGATCTTTTGGCATCCAGGTTCAACGACAAGCTACAGCAGTTTGTGTCCCGAACAAGGGATCCCTTGGCAATCGGAGCAGATGCTCTAGTAGTCCCATGGAGCCAGTTCTACCTGTTTTATGCTTTCCCCCTGATCCCTCTCCTTCCACATTTGCTGTGCAGGATTTGGAGAGAGGGGGTTCCAGTCATCCTGGTGGCATCAAAGTGATGTACTCAAAGAAACTGATTTTACAGGTAAGTATGACGAAAAAATCCTATTATACATGTAATAAACCCACAGTTTCTTCTCAACAAAAATATACATTGCTATGGAATATGCATACTTGGGGATGGTAAATTTATAAACCTGTATTTGTTGATTGATCCTGTTAAAAATCAGGAAACAAAATGGAAGGTCAACAAGACAATTACTGTACATGAGTGAAATCCATCTCAATCTAGGTATGTTCATCTGGATGGGTGACAATATTATTTCTGGGTGATAATTGAGAGGGTAGCCAGGAGTGAAGAGGCAACATTTAACGGGCAGGCCAGAAAACCTGTACCAATTTCGGTTGCCTCCTCTTCAGATAAGAAGCACTTTGCTTCCTTACAAAATGCCCCCCTCTCCTTCATATTGACATAAGCATAAACACTCATCCATGCTGAGCATTCTTGTTCATTGAGTGCCCTTGCTCAATACACTGTAATTTTTTATCATCTTTTTTCCTTTAAAATGTGTATAAATAACATGTTTCTTATATTTAATACATGAACATGAAGGTTAATTAGTCAATTTTATGAGCAACACTGCATTTAATATGTCATTTTTTTAAATGTTTTTTTCAAATGCTCTGATTTGATCAATCTGTATATCACCTCATTTCTGATCAAAGTTTCTTTTTGTATCTTTATCAGGCTGCTGTACTTAAACTGACAAATAACAGTATCCAATATGTTCTGATGGCGTTGGGTGCTGTTCTTATCCTTCAATTTGTGATTAAACGTTTGGGCTCAGGATCCTGAAATTGGGAGTGCATTTCCATCGCTGAAGAGTGATCTGTGAATGAATTCTGCAGACTCAATCTGGTTCTTAAAGGTCTCAAAGGTTTTCTTATGACCTACTATATAATCGGAAAAGACCTTCCATTTTATACCTGGGGATATTGTGGATGTCAAACCTTCACCCAAAAGGACGTCTTGAGTAGTAGCATTTACTGACTGCCTGTTTCCGTTCTAGCCTCAGGGAAAATATTTTTACGGGATATACTAGATCTCTTGAAAGGAGATCAGTTTAGTGCAATTATCATTAATAAATGTCCCTTTTTTTTTTACACCTTTTTGTGTTTTCTGATTAAAATGTTTATCACCTAAACACTACCATTACAGAAAGGCCAGCAAGCACTCCAAAACTGACCGTATACATCATATTCATGCTTTGATTTGGTTGACTTCATCTTCCAGAAATTTGGCTTCCCTGCTAAACTTTTGGATAATGTAGTGAAAGTGAGGGAACAATAGAAAGAATTTGTTTGCCAATGGCAGCAGGACCATAGATAATTTTTTTGTTGGGATGGGGTTCAGCCTTGGGTACCCAGAAGAGAATAAAGAAACAGCACACTGAGTATCAGGAGAGAGAAAAAAAACACGTGAGGTGGTTTGAATCAGAAAAAGATTACACCTGTGAAGGTGAATGGTAACAGCTGGGCCTCTCTTAGCAATGTCCTTAGCAAGGTTCTGGGAGTTTTCCAGTCAGACTGAGGTACATAAAAGGACTACAGCAGGGATATGCAATTAGCGGACCTCCAGCTGTTGCAGAACTACAAGTCCCATGACGCATATCAAGACTCTGACAGCCACAAGCATGACACTCTGAGGCAGAGGCATGATGGGACTTGTAGTTTTTCAACAGCTGGAGGTCTGCTAATTGCATATCCCTGGGCTACAACTATAGTAAAGGCATCATTGGCGTTACTAGAACCTTCAGGGCCCCGATGCAAGAAACCATGAAGGGGCCCCCTGACCCTTTCCTTTGACCCGGTGGCGGAACGCCAGGGCCCAGTCGCAAGTGGGTGGCTGCATTTAAAGGAACCGATTTCTGCATCCCCCCCCCACACACACACACACACACAATTCTCCTCCTCTTCCTCTCGCAGGCATTCAGCGACTGCAGGAGGAAAATGGAGAGATCATTTCCTCTATGCTAGTGTTTCTCAATCTTTTTCCAGTCAGGGCACCCTGGAAATATACCCCTAGGTGAATGGGACTGCACTTCAACCACTCCACAACTATATGCATTGCATGCAGTGGCAGCATAGTGTTGATGCATTTAGGCGTTTAAAACAGGCAGTAAGGAGGCAACATATTGCCTCTTTACCGGCTGTCAAATGCCTCTGAAGAGCGATCTGAGCATGGATCACTTTACAGAGGAACAGCATTTTTTTGCTGGTACTATGTACAAGCAGGAAAAAAAAAATCTGTTCTGAATGTACACATATAGGGGGTCAGGATTAAAAGTGCATACATAAAATGTGCATACATACATGTAAACACACATGTAGACACACACACACACACACACACACACACACACACACACATATATGACCACACATATATAAACACACACATATATAAATGCACATATGCACACACATATAAACACATGCACCCACACATACATGCACATACACGCACACACATACATGCGCATACACGTACATATATGCACATATACATACATGAACACACACAAATACAGATAGCCTTTTAAAAAACGACAGTCCTTTACTTTATCTCTTCCTGCCGGGTACTGCACTGTAGGGGGAGATAAAGAGCACAGCACACACTGTGCTTTCACTTTAGGTTTAATCAGTGTGACCAGCTCCCCACAGCGCCAATTTACAGTTCGGATGAGGATAGGAGGACCTGCAGCATGGGGCCCGGTCGCGATGAAGACTCCTGCGACCCCTGTACATCTGCCCCTGAAAGGCATTATGCATCTCTAGTCAAAGCTGCACCGCTTCTTTTTTTTGTACAGACACCCTTATCTGCATAGGCAGGTGAATAACCCTTTAAAAAAGAACTTCATTACCAACTACTGTTGTACATTAATCACTTGCCTACTAGCTCTTAAACCCCCTTCCTGCCCAGGCCAATTTTCAGCTTTCAGCGCTGTCACGTTTTGAATGACAATTGCGCGGTCATGCTACACTGTACCCAAATGAAATTTTTATCATTTTTTTCACACAAATAGCTTTCTTTTGGTGGTATATAATCACCACTGGGTTTTTTGTTTTTCCTAAAAAATTTAGGAAAAAAAAGACAGTTTCATAGTTTGTAATAAAATTTTGCAAACAGGTAATTTTTCTCATTCATTGATGTGCGCTGATGAGGCTGCACTGATGGGCACTGATGGGCACTGATAGGCTGCACTGATGAGTGGTGGCACTAATAGGTGGCGCTGATAGGTAACACTGATATCTGGTACTGATGGGCATTGATGGGTGGCACTGATAGGCACTGGTAGGAGACACTGATAGGCAGCACTGATGAGGCACTGTTTGGCAGCACTGATCGACACTGGTAGGTGGCACTGATTTGTACTGGTAAGTGGCACTGGTGGGCACAGATGAGGTGACGTTGTCCCTCTAACAGAAGCCGGTGATCAGGTTTTTTCTTTATGGCGTGAGGGGAAAAAATAGCCGGTTACTGGCTCTGTTTAACTCACGTGATCAGCTGTCATTGGCTGACAGCTGATCACGTAGTATAGGGTTGGGATCGGCCCCTTACTCCAAACTATGATCAGCCGAATCTCATTGACTCGCTGATCAGAGCGTGCCGCACACACCCCACAGGGAGCACACAGGCAGCTCATGCATGGTAGGACGTACATGGACACCCTCCTGGCAATTAAGGCCTGTGCTGTAGCCGTCTTTTGGCTATAGTGCAGGCGTGAAGGGGATAAAGCAGTTCTCAGGTGTGGTACAATTTGACATTTGTGCAGATCACAGCGATTCTGGCCAAAACTCCAAATGCGCAAGTGTGACCAGGACCTAAAATTATTTTTATAACAAAGAGCACAACTTCTAGATAGGTGTAACACTCAGGGCCGCTGATAGAAATCATGGGGCCCGTTAAGCCCCGCCCCTGGTCTTTCCTTCAGCGCCACCCCTGGCCCCTTCCCAGACCCACCTTGAAACAAAGTACAGGTTTGTCTTCAAGCGCTATTTATCTTTCTCCAGCCAGTTATAAGTTACAGTGTGTAATCCTCATGTAGTAGTAGCTCTTGAATCACCCTCAAGCAAGTACACACCTGTGTTAGTGCCATGAGCCACTTCCTCTCTGATCCAGCTGCTGCCTGGAGTCACAATTTCGAATTTCAGCTGAGCTGCTTCCTCTGCCGCCACCGCTGTTCGCCTCACTGCTTCTTCTCCAGTCTCAGGCCAAGTAGGGAACAGAGCAGAGCACCAGGAGAGGAGAGAGATAAATCACTCCGCCAGGGAAGGCACTATGCAGGTCGGAACTTGAGCCAGCAATGCAGGGCGGGCGCGGAAGTGACATGCGCCCGAAATAGAAGAAATAGTCCCTTCCACACACCCACAAGAACAGGGCTGATTGAAACAGAAAAAAACGGACTGGATGGCCGACTCCTGTGCACTGCCTGCAAGCAGGTGCATTCAAACAGAAAAAGCCGGACTGGATGGCCGCACTCCTGTGCAATGACTTTATTCTTGGTCAAAAAACAGCATACAGGTGAACCACAATGACTGGCTGACGCGTTTCACACCAACGGGTGCTTAATCATAGCCTTGTGTCATTGCACAGGAGTTCGGCCATCCAGTCCGTTTTTTTCTGTTTCAATGCACCTGCTTGCAGGCAGTGCACAGGAGTGCGGCCATCCAGTCCGTTTTTTTCTGTTTCAATGCACCTGCTTGCAGGCAGTGCCACACCCACACTCTGGGGATAGAGGTTAAAGCAGTAGGGTCTTAAGTTACCTGGAGCGATGCTTATCTTTTCAAGAACAGGGCTGATGCAAGGAGTTTTGATACCCTTGGCTAAACCTAATTCCCCCCCCCCTGTTGGCTCTGCCCCTGACTCCACCCCCTTGCCCTGCCTATGTATACAGTGGAGAATTTTTGCAGTGCCTCTCCACCTATTTCTTCAGCCGTGGTCCGCAGGCACGTACTTGCACCTTTGAACCTGGCCTGAAGACAAATAGCAGTGGAAACGGCTCGCTTCCTTACTCCAGCCGTGGTCTGCTGGTATATGGAATGGCTAGAGCAGTATACACACAGGATAAGGTAATATACATACAGGCTAGGGTAATATATACACAGGATAGGGCAGTATATACACAGGACAGGGTAATATATACACAGGATAGGGCAGTATATACACACAGGATAGGGTAATATATACACACAGGATAAGGTAATCTATACAAAGGATAGGGTAATATATACACAGGATAGGGCAACAGCATCTCACAAAACTGAGTACAACCCTCACATTTTTGTAAATATTTTATTAAATCTTTTGTGACAACACTGAAGAAATTACACTTTGCTACAATGTAAAGTAGTGAGTGTACAGCTTGTATAACAGTGTAAATTTGCTGTCCCCTCAAAGTAACTCAACACACAGCCATAAATGTCTAAACCGCTGGCAACAAAAGTGAGTACACAGCTAAGTAAACATGTCCAAATTGGGCCCAATTAGCCATTTTCCCTCCCCAGATGTCATATGACTCAGTGTTACAAGGTCTCAGGTGTGTTAAATTTGGTATTATCACTCTCACTCTTTCATACTGGTCACTGGAAGTTCAACATGTCACCTCATGGCAAAGAGCTCCGAGGATCTGAAAAAAGAATTGTTGCTCTACATAAAGATGGCCTAGGCTATAAGAAGATTGCCAAGACCCTGAAACTGAGTTGCAGCATGGTGGCCAAGACCATACATCGGTTTAACAGGACAGGTTCCACTCAGAACCGGCCTCTCAATGGTCGAGAAGAAGAAGTTGAGTGCAAGTGCTCAGCATCATATCCAGAGGTTGTCTTTGAGAAATAGAAGTATGAGTGCTGCTAGCATTGCTGCAGAGTAGGAATGAGCTTGATGTTCGGGTCGAACGTGAGTTCAACTCGAACATCGGGTGTTCAATCGTTCGGATTACCCCCAACATTATGGGACGTGCGCGGCAACTTCGTGCACCCCATAATGCTTTCAAATGGCGGCGGAGTGCCACCTGCTGATTGGCCAAAGCATGCACATGACCTGCATGCTTTGGCCAATCAGCGGGCGGCCTGCTGTGAGAGCTTTGATTGGCTAAAGGCAGGGTGCCTTTAGCCAATCACTGCACAGCAGCTTCAATCCACGCCCCACACTATATAAAGCCGCTTGTACAGCGGCTCTATGTAGTGTGTTGGCGGCGGTCAGCTGTGCTAGAGAGATAGCTTAGGTTCCTGAAAACAGGCAGTTCAGCTAGCTAGCTTTCTTAAGTCTGTTTAAAAATAGAAAAAAATAGTACAAAAAATAAATAACTAACTAGATAGATAGCTAGAAATATAAAATCTATTTGTCAGTTAGTGCAGACAGGTTAGTGTAGGGAAAAAAAATATAAAAAATAAAATAAATATATACGCACAGTGTACTATATATTAGTGTACACTGTACATAGGGTATATAGTACACTTGACGTGGTGTATTGAAATATACACAGCCTGACATATATGTGCGTATATGTGTGTGTGTGTGTGTGTGTGTGTGTGTGTGTGTGTGTATATATATATATATATACACACACACACAGCGTATTGAGTGTACACTATATATCTGTACATATGGTATATAGTACACTTGACGTGGTGTATTAAAATATATACAGTTTTTAACCCCTAGAGCCCTTCTTTACATTTGCTGTTTACAAGTTAAAATCCTTTTTTTTTTTTTTTTTTTTATAGAAATTTATTTTTTTTTTTTTTTCCTAAAATTGAACATTTGTCGTTTA
>BLSH010469145.1:1124214-1148065 GCA_018402905.1 Glandirana rugosa
AGACCATCAATTTTTATTATCTAAGTCTTACACATAAACACGTTTGGTAAAAAGAAGTTTGTGTGTGTGGAGAGAATCGGTGAGTCATAATAAAACACAGTGCCACCCTCATTTCCCCCAAAATGCTTGGTAAGTCGGTAACAGGGATGGTCTGATTTAAATTCCAGCCAGATAAGATGACACATTTTGATAAGTCATAGCTCAGCTTAAATAACCATTGACAATACATAGACCTACTAAGAAGGAATTCATATGTTTCATAAACCTCTTATCAGTATCATCAAAAGGCACCTAATGCAGCCCTATTGTAAAAAGCCAGGTCATAAAATAGTCTGGGGAATGGTTTGCACAAATACACATTCTGAATCTATTATTTTTAACTACCAGAGCCAAGCTCTTTTCATATTCCATAATTCTTACTATGATGGAATCACCTTTATAAAAAAACGTGTTTACACGGAAGAATGGGAAGATGGCAATATGTTAGACACTAAACATGCCTATATTGCAAGGTCCAGAAGGCAGATGGGATACATTCGCCCTCCTATGGAACAGGCAGTACTTCTTAAAACCCTTTAAGGCCTGGTTCATACCTATGCAGGTTGCAGTTTGCATACTCTAGGTGCCTTTTGCGTTTTTCAATATACGTTTTTGATCCATTGAAGTCTATGGAACCAAAAACCAGGAAAAAAGTCCCTGGCCCTTTACATAAAAAGCACAGATGTGAACATGGCCTATATGAAACCATGTTAAATGGACTGTAGTGTGTTTCTGAAAAACTGAAAATGCACTAAGAAATTCATAGGTGTGAACCAGGCCTTGTGATGTGAATCAGCAAGTTCTTTGATTTAACTACAGTGATTTTCTGCAGCAGATGCTCAATATATTCTTCACAATATCCATATCATATTTGGTGTCTTACAAATGGTAATTTTATTCTGTGCAATAATATGTTGATTGATGAATTTTGAAACCTTGTCAGATGAAAGTATTTATGAATAAGTGGCAATAAGGGTGTGTCCACTGATAATAAAATACTCTCCAGCCCCTTCAGCACACCCCTCAGACCCTTTGCTTGTGTATATGAATTCTGTAACACCCTCTCCAGGGATGAGAAATAATAGCAGTATTTGCAGCTCTGGGCCTCTTGTTTACCATTATAATGAAGTATGAAGGAATGCTAAAAGTTATTTATGAGTCTGATACACCAAATTGCAAGCAAACTGGATCCTGCACAGACCCAAAGACCAAGCAAACGTTAAGTATTTTTCACTTTTAATCCTGTTTATTTTACTGTTGCTTATTGTCTGTTTTTGTCATCTTTTTTTTTATGTAAGTATTTTTTTGCAATATTTTTGTCTTTAACCACTCCAGATCCGCGCTATTGCCAAAGTATGGCTCCAGCGCGGATCTGAAATGCTGGGACAACGTCCATGGACCTCGTCCCCTGTGCACGCTCCTCACGCGCCCCCTGGCGGCAGCAGCGGCGCGAGCATGCCCGTGGCTCGGGTGGACTCGATGTCCGCCCGAGACCCGCCGATCTCTTTTAGCAGCCTCAGAACGGGGAACCGCCGATGTAAACAGGGCGGTTCCCCGTTCTGTGACAAGGGACATACCAGATCTACTGATCCCTGTCACTGGGATCAGTTAGATCTGTTATGTCCCGGCCAGCCCTGCCCCCCCCCCCACAGTTAGAACACACCCAGGGTACATATTTAACCCCTTCACTGCCCCCTGCAGGTTAACCCCTTCACTGCCAATGACATTTATACAGTAATCAGTGGACATTTAAATTTCTGATCGCTGTATAAATGTCATTGGTCCCAAAAATGTGTAAGAAATGTCCGACATTTCTGCGGCAATATCGCAGCCCCGATAAAAATCGCAGATCGCCGCCATTACTAGTAAAAAAAAATAAAAACGCCATAAATCAATTCCCAGTTTGTAGACGCTATAACTTTTGTGCAAACCAATCAATATACGCCGATTGCGATTTTTTTTTTACCAAAAATATGTAGAAGAATAAATATCAGCCAAAACTGATGAATAATTTTTTTTAATGGATTTGTACTTTAGCAAAAAAGTAAAAAATATTGTTCTTTTTTGCAAAATTGTCGCTCATTTTTTGTTTATAGCGGCGATCAGAAATGACGTAGAGGGGATCAAATACCACCAAAAGAAAGCTCTATTTGTGGGAAAAAAAGGACGCAAATTTTATTTGGGTACAACATCGCACGACCGCACAATTGTCATTCAAAATACGACAGCGCTGAAAGCCAAAAATTGGTCTGGGCAGGAGGGGGGTTTAAGTGCCCAGTAAGGAAGGGGTTAAAACAATATTTAAGAATTCTTAATCTGAATCTCTGTATGCTCGAAATAAAATGAAAGAACTTCTGCCTCTGTAAAATGCTACCATATTGTAAATTCCGTTACATTTCTGTCTCGATGTGGTAGTGAGTGTTACAGACATTTCTTAACAATCAGAATTGTAAAAGCAGATGCTGTGAATGGTGCGTGTTTCAGTTAAAATGGGTGGTAGTGGTGACACTGTGTCTGTTTCAATCTAGATTTACTGGTGCTCAGATTGTTGTCTCAGAGCAGAAAAATCTCTCCACAAGGTGGGATTTGAGAGATCAGATATACTTTTCTAGTCTGTGGCTACATTCTAAAGAAAACCAACTGTAAGCCTGGGTTCAGACTGATGCGATCCTCAGAGATTGCATGTGATTGACACCCACACTGCGGGTGCCAATCACATGCGATCTCTGTGCAGTGAGAGTTCAGCCATACACTTGTATGACTGAACTTGCATTAGACTCGCACCTTTTTTTTCCCGCACTAGAATCGCATCGCATGAGTGTTCTCACTAATGTGATCCGATTCATGTGCCAGTTCACAGTCCGTACTGCTATCTGTGAAGAAAACTGGGCATGTCATTAACTTTGTAATGTCACCCGCCAGCGGTTCGCAGAAAGCAGTGTGAACTGACTGCGGGAGAGGAGCGATGCGGGAACCAGCTCTATAATCACGCTGGTTTCCGCATCGCTCCTATGTGAACCAGGGCTTAGTCATTCATGCACCAGGAATGTGTCTAGCCAATTTAAACTGAAAGTTCAAAAGGGCTATAAAGGGATACAGTAGAATGGATTGCTTACAACAATGTATAGAAACAGAACTAAATTGTATTATCAGAGAGGAATATTATTTGAGCTGTTTACATTTTAACTGAAAACTTAGTTTTTTGTAACAAATAGTATCTTTTTGGCATCATGCACACAGATGTAGTTCGGCATAAAATATCCCTAGTGCAACAACTGTGGTTGGGGAGCGTGGGTGAACACCAATGCAGAAAAGCATCTTTGTTTACAAGGGTACAGGGGTATACAGCTATTTTTTCTGGCAACATAATTGTGTGAAGGATTGATAACCCTGAGGATTAACTGTATACTGTGGCAGTGTGGTACCCTGCCAGGGTCCAAATAGAGGTTATAACCGAGGATTCTCAACCTCGGCAGGTTGAGGGGCTTCAGAGGGATTGCTTACTGCAGAAGAAACCGCCTTTTCTGTTTCCTCATTGTTTTGTACAGTCCTTTTTGGGACCTGGAGATTTCATAAAGATCTGGGTGGTGTGATGAAATCTCCAATCCTGGGTCCAGGTTTTGTAAACAGCCAGCACACAATTGCACATGTGTGTGCAGGACTTTTAGTCAGTCACAGTGTAATAAGAAGAGGAAAGGCCCCAGCATCCCTTTGGTCTAAAGACTTTGAGTTTAACCACAAACAAAACTTAAAGAAGTTCTAAACCTCCAAAAAACAAAAAAAAAACCTGCAAGACAAAGGCATAATGAGCTAGTATGCATCCCATACTAGCTCATTATGAAATACTTACCTTAGAACGATGCCCTGAATCGGCACTGGCACACCACTGGCAGGGCCGACATCTTTCTCCGGAGTTACTTCCGGGTTCACGGGCTCTGGTGTTGTGATTGGCTGGAGCCGTGATGAGGTCACTTCCATGGGCCCTGAAGAAACGGCACCAGCGGGCTGTTCCTTCAGTGCGCATGCACCGATGATGTTGGCAACAGCGTATTTAGTGAATATCTCTTAAATTGTGCAAGTTTAGGAGATATTTATAGGCTTACCTGTGGTACAAGTGGTGTAATAGAGTTTACAACCACTTTAATTTAGGTAATGCTTAAAATAGAAGTATGGACTTATGGAAAAAACTAAACATTTATACTCGCCTAGGTGGATGCAGTATCAGTTCGATGCTGCATCTGTGTCCCACTGGTTCTGCAGTGAGAACTAAGGGATCAAACACTGCTGATTGCTCAGTTCTCCCCCTCCACTCTGAGCATAGAGCCATGACTGTCGGCCACCGGCTCTCTGCCTTGCCCCTCCAGCGCTCGCTGGAGCATTGGGCTGTGGAGGGGGCAGGAGCGGCTGGCTCAGGCTCTCAGTGGATAGGTTCTGGTTCAGGCACCTGGGTAGATCCCAACTATAAAGTCTGATCTTTCTTCAGCTTGGACCAGCTGAGTGACATCAGCCTGCTGTCGGCTGAAAATGGATAACAGGAGTGCAGATCTAAGTGCACTCCTGTGACCTACTGGAGAAGTATGGCCAAAATAGCTTCTCCTTTTATTTTAGGTAATGCTTCATGATCTGTGCAGACTTCTATGAAGACCCATGATTCAATGACATGAACAAGAAATTCAATTTTTGAAGGGCATTCTGTGCATAGGCAGTGTTCCAGTCGTTGTCCAGTATGGTACCAAAAGACACATACCATGCTCTTTGAACCTAGCAGCAGTACATTTATAGAATTACATATTATCAAGGGCACAACCATTTTAGTAGAAGTTGACTTGTTCCCAAGTGAAATGAAAAGGTAAATATACAGAATAATGTTATATCAATGATATACAATATTCTATGTCAAACTGTTAGACCCCTTTTTACACTGAGGTGCTTTACAGGCGGTTTTGAGCTAAAAAATAGCGCCTGTAAAGTGCCTCTAAACTGCCTCCTAATACACGGTGGTGTGCTTGCAGGACAAGAGAAAAAGTCTTGCAAGCAGCAGTTTATACACTGCCCCTCCACCGCCCCTGCCATCGAAATGAATGGCTGGCACCTGCACACCGCTTCGGAAGTGTCACGAGCTGGTGCTTTTAACCCCTCTGCCACGCGAATAGCGGCGTGCCCCTCTGCCACCCAAATAGCGGCAGTAAAGCACCACTAAACTAACGGCGCTTTACCGCTACTGCCCTGCCCGCCCCAGTGTGAAAGGGCTCTTAGAGAAAGTGAAAGTTTTTTTTTTCCTTTTTTAATTAGTGGTTTGCAGTCCAAAGCAGGGTCCTTGCTTTGCCTAGACATCATGTTCATTGTTACAGCCTGCAGCCACAAGAGGGTGCGATTCTACTGAACTTTCCAAAAGGAATTGATCCTAAAGTGTGTGTTTTCATCTTGGAATGCAGAGTTTCCTGCTACTTGGAGAACTCAGGGGGTGGTGGTGATGATAGAAAGAGATGCTATAACTGCTTTTCTTATATCGGTTTAATTGAAGTAGCCCCACAACATAGTAAAGTTTTTACTAGGCAGATTTCATTATTTGCTTTGAGCACATTACTTTAGATATATTGTATAAGATTTAACAACTTTATACATTGGTTTGTAACATCTATAGCATTTTTGAGTACAGTGGTCATATAAGGCTTTTCATAAATACTTAGGGTTGCCACCTCATCCCTTTAAATCCGAACACATATTAATTACTCAGGTTCTGTGGCTGATTAAGGTGGTAATTAAACTCACTGGGTTCCTTATCTTCATTAAATTAGCCTCAGAACCTGTGTAATTCATATGTGCTCGGGTTTAAAGGGATGAGGTGGCAACCCTATATATACTGTATGTGTGCGTGTGAATGCTTAAAGCCCAACTCCTTCCTGTTGTCCCTCCTTGTAACAGAGAGCTTTTTCAAATGTCTTCAAGCCAGTTACACGACTCTCTTTAGAACTCTTTTGTGCCTCTGCACGACAAAAGTTAGTGCAAGCTACAGATTCATGTACCTGTTGAAAATGGACAGTCCATAAGGACACTCCATCCTCAATGCAGCTGAGAATTTTCCCCGCCTGGTTAAGGATTTTTTAAACTGTATGAGCGGAGTCTGATGGGGGTTCAGAGACCCTAGGACTGCTGCCCTTGCAATTTGATGGCAGGAAATGGGTGATTCCATAGCCAATAAGACAACCTGATATTGGCTATAAAATCTGCCTAGTGCTAACCATAAGGGGAAAGCAGACCTGATGGGGAACTAGTGTCTCAGGTCCTCCATCAGCCTTCGCCTACTGTCAGCATCACTAGTTTCTAGGAGGCTGTTGGTTATGAAACTGACAGTGTTCTGAACAACCAGTAATGATTAGGGAGGAGAGGGGTATTGGCAACAAAATGCTTGCTGCTAAGCAGCCATCTCAGTACACCAACTTACAGTTGGTCTTAATTACCATTATGTACAAACTTTCAATTTTTTTTTAACCTAGCACAACTTTAGAATAGTAACGCTATTAAGAACCAGCGGAATCTGTTGTACATTTTAATAAAACTATGAAAAACTGGCAGCAGGGCACATGACCTTTTAAAGGGCCTTACCACTAGAAAAGAGATTGGGTTTTCACCCTCTTCAGCTCTTTTCTGTTCTTTGAGGTCATCTGCTGATGCTGAGAGTGATATTAACATGATGAGTTGGGCTTTAAAAGATGTGGGTTGGCATTGCTGTTCTTTTGAAAAGGCTGATTACTGCTTCATTGCTTTCAAGGTAACTGGCCTGGAACAGGAATGCAGATTAGCAGTCCCTATTTACTATTTTACAGTGATCCAGAAACTATAGAAGCTAGAGACAGCCAAGTAACTAGCAGTTTCAGAAAGACATCCACAGTTGAAGCTTTTGCATTTCTTTCTGCACAGATTTCCTAAAGTATTACAAACTAAAGGTGAGAGCTGCAGTTTTGTTGATTTTAGAACCTTATCCTAACATTCCTTTTAATATTATTGAGCACTAATGCATTTCTGTGATAATTAAAAGTAAGGAAACTATAATTACTGAATACTAATTGCTTTATCCATATGAATACAACAATTTAAGCAAAAAAAAAAAAAAAAGCTGAATAATTCATAATAGTGCATTGTTGAAACACCAAAGCACTGAAGGTGCAGGCTTTCATGTACAACACAGTTTTGTGGCTAGCATGAGAATGTCCTTATGGGGTACACACATCTGTTGTATCTTGAGAATAAAGAAATAGTGAAAGCAAGGGCACATTAGCAAAAGCTTTACTATATGTCTATGTTTCAGACATGGACACTCAATATATATTTTCATATGTCAAAGCCATAGCCAACAATGATATAATTTCATTCCTTCATTGATCCCATTTCTATCAATTCTTCCATAAGCATACCAATGCCTCTTTTTGACATGCTCATTAACAACATCTTAGGTTTGTTCAGACCTGCAACTGCGCCTTCCCTCTGATTAGATGCGAGAACCCCAGCGGGGGTTCCCATGGTTGGTTGGCGACAAGGAGCCCCATTGAAAGCATTGGGGATCTGTTGCACCTAATCATGGCCACTTGCATGTAATCACTCATGCACCTTGCGAGTGATTAGCCTAAGGGCCCTTTCACACGGGCTTTACGCGTGAAGGGTCCATTTTTGCTCAGTGGGGAACGATCCGCCAATCCCCGCTGAGCCGACGGATGGCAGCTCCGTCTCCACTCACTGAGCAGAGATGGAACTGTCAGAGCCCCACTCTGCTGTATGGGGATTGGATGGCAACGGACCGCCTGTCCATTTTCATCCGATGCACTCTGATCCGATTCTACAGATGGGTCTCCATCCATCTGCATTTCACAGACAGGATATGTCTCAGCTGACATCCGCCGCTCCATAGGGCTGCATTGAGTTTCCATTCAGGTCCGCTTGAACAATGGACAGGAAGACTTGAACGGAAAGCCCGTGTGAAAGTGCCCTTAGGCGCAGGTTGCCTCATGATGATAATTGCAGTTCACTGTAAGGGCTGACTCACACTAGCGCAAGTGTGGTGATTCGCACCACATTGCTGTGCAGATCACATGCGATGTCTGTGCAATGCGAATTCAGCCATACAAACTGTATGGCTGAATTTGCACTGCATTGTGACCAAACTCGCGTAGGACCCTTTTCTTGTCAGAATCAGATCGCATGGATGTTCAAACCCATGTGATCCTATTCTGCTAATTACGCTGCGTTTTGCAATCTGATACACTCCGCAATCAGTTTGCATAAGCAGGTTGAGATTTTGATGCGGTGCGGATTTGCTGCGAATTCACAGTAAATTTGCATTGCATCTAGTGTGAACCAGCCCTTAGTGTGTATTATCACTCATGTGAATGTAATTCTTGTAGCTCAGATATAAGATATGAAGCCCAATGTTCCCATCCCTCACTTTTGTATGACCTGTTCATACTTGTGATGTAACAGTGTAAACATGCATGGAGGAGTTCATAGACAAGGAAACACATAGGGGTTGATTTACTAAAACTGGATAGTGCAAAATCTGCTGCAACTCTGCATAGAACCCAATCCGCTATCACGTTTTTTCCCTCAAAGCTTAATTGAACAAGCTGAAGTTAAAAACCGATTGGTTACCATGCACAGCTGTACCAGATTTTGAGCATCACAGGTATCACAGCATTCAGGGGCTAAGAACTAACAATTCAATTGTTTTAGAATTGAAGAGCTTGCAGCAATGAGGTAGCTCCGGTTTTGCAGCTCCAAGTTTGCTAACTTTTGGCAAACTAAAAAAAGTGTTTGTTTTTCAACTTGGATTTGAAGTGTTTTATACACTTGTTGTTCATGTATTAACACATGATTCAACACTTTTGGAAGACAAAATATATTTTCTGTAAAGCAGAGTGAATTTTTATATTTCGGAGCAGCCTCGTTCTTCCATCCAACATTCTAGACAGGCAGCTCCAACTGTTGAGGAACATGGGAACTAATGCTCAAAACTGCCTTCCTTTTGCATTCATTTAAAGAGCAGATTTTTCTGAACAAGATAGGATATATAACTGGGAAAGTGAAAAAAAAATGGAGCTGCCTCCTTTTTGCTGCAAACTAGAGTTGAGCGGACACCTGGATGTTCGGGTTCGGCCGAACATCGTGAAAAAGTTTGAGTTCAGCCCCGAACTTGACCCCGAACCCCATTGAAGTCAATGGTGACCTGAACTTTTGGGCACTAAAATGGCTCTAAAAAAGTCCTGGAAAGGGCTTGAGGGCTGCAAAAGGAAGCAACATGGGGGTAAGAGTAGGACAAGTTCCCTGCAAACAAATGTGGATAGGGAAATAACTTAAAATCACATAAAAAAACACTATCTGCAGACAAACCCAGAGATGTTCTAGCACTTTCCATATAAAATGTACCATGGTTTATTTTTCATGTTTCTCCTGTTACAAATTCCAATGAAGACTTATGTTCTATAAAAAAAAAAAAAGAATAAGTTCACTTAAGTATACCAATGGTTGTGTGAGGCCGATATAAATGTCTATTCTGCACAAGGTACAGACAAGTCTTGTGGGATCCATGCCTGGTTCATTTTAATAAACGTTAGCTTGTCCACGTTGGCTGTGGACAGGCGGCTGCGCTTGTCTGTGATAATGCCCTCTGCCGTGCTAAACACACGTTCAGACAATACACTGGCTGCAGGTCAGGCCAGCACCCCCAATGCATAAAGGGCAAGCTCAGGCCATGTGCCCAATCTGGAGACCCAGAAGTTGAATGGGGCAGACCCATCAGTCAGTACGTGTAGGCGTGTGCACACATACTGTTCCACCACTTGTGAATGACTGGCCTGATAACCGTGGAAATGACCCCTCTTCCTCCTCCTCTTCCTCCTGTGCCACATCCTCTTCTATTATCGCCCGAAGTGTTTTTTCAAGGAGACATAGAAGTGGGATAGTAACGCTGAGAACAGCGTCATCGGCACTGGGCATGTTGGTGGAGTACTCGAAACACTGCAATATAGCACACAGGTCTCGCATGGAGGCCCACTCGTTGGTGGTGAAGTGGTGCTCTTCCGCAGAGACTGACCCGTGCGTGCTGCAGCTGAAACTCCACTATTGCCTGCTGCTGCTCGCACAGTCTCTCCAGCATGTGCAAGGTGGAGTTCCACCTTGTGGGCACTTTCTGCAGCAGCTCTGACATATCCAGGTAGTTTTTTTTTTTAATTTCTGCACCACCAAATTCAGCACATGCACCAGGCAAGGGATGTGCATCAAACCGGCTAGGCTCAGAGCTGCAACGAGATTTCGCCCATTATCGCACACCACCAGGCTGGGCATGAGGCTCAGTGGCAACAACCACTCATCGGTCTGTTGTTCAATGCCCATCCACAGCTCCTGCGCAGTGTGGGGTTTATCCCCCAAACATACCAGTTTTAAAACAGCCTGCTGTCATTTCCCCGTGGATGTGCTGCAGTTGGTGGTGAAGGTGTTACGCTGACCGAATGAGGAGGTGGTAGAGGAGGCGCAGTAGGAGGAGGAGGCAACAGAAGGCAAAGAGAAATGCCCTGCAATCCTCGGTGGTGGAAGGACATGCGCCATAAACTGCTATCTGCCTCAGGCCCACCCGCCACTACATTTGCCCAGTGTGCAGTTAGCAAGATATAGTGTCCCTGCCCGTGCTTACTGGTCCACGTATCAGTGGTTATGTGGACCTTGCCACAGATGGCGTTGCACAGTGCACACTTGATCTTGTCCCCGACTTGTTTGTACAGGGAAGGGATGGCTCACCTGGAAAAGTAGTGGAGGCTGGGAAACACGTACTGTGGGACAGCCACCACCATCAGGTTTTTAAAACTGTCCATGTCCACCAGGGGAATGACAGCATTTCAAAGGCCAGGAATTTTGAAATGCTGGCATTCAGGGCCAGGGATCGCGAGTGGGTAGGGGGGTACTTCCTCTTTCTCTTCAGTGTTTGGGAGATGGACAGCTGTAAGCTTCCATGGGACCATGGTGTGGAAATGCTTGGGGATGGTGGCGGACATGGTGGCGTTGCTGTCACATCGTCTATTTGCTGGGTGGCAGGTGACACTGTAGAGGTGGAGGAAGAGGCCGAGGCAGCAGCAGAAGAGGAAGCAGGAGGAGCCCGAGACCTTTCTTGGATTTTGAGGTGCTTATTCCACTGCAGCTCGTGCTTTGCATATAGATGCCTGGTCATGCAGGTTGTGCTCAGGTTTAGAACATTTAGGCCTCGCTTCAGGCTCTGATTGCACAGCGTGCAAACCACTCGTGTCTTGTCGCCAGCACATTATCTGAAGAACTGCCACGCCAGGGAATTCCTTTGAGCTGCCTTTGGTGTGCTAGGTCCCTGGGTGCGGTGGGTAGTAGCAGGCGTTCTTTCTAGGGGATGGTCACTCTGCTTTTGCAACCTGCTTCCTCTTTTGCTGTGCTGGTGCCTCTGTGTGACCACCACCTCTTCCTCCAAACTCCACACGTCACTCGCATGACCTTCATTCCATGTGGGGTCTAGGACCTCATCATCCTCCACATCATCTTCCACCCACTCTTCGCCACTGCCCTCCTTGTCAGTCTGCACACTGTAGAAAGCCGCAGCAGTTGGCACCTGTGTTTCGTCATCATCAGAGACGTGCTGCGGTTGTGTTTCCATGTCCTCATCCTGATACAGAAGTGGTTGGGCACCGGTGCACTCAATGTCTTCCACTTCTGGGGCAGGGCTATGTGGATAGCCCACGGAATGCACACCAGCAGAGTCATCAAAAAGCATAAGAGACTGCTGCATGACTTGGGGCTCAGACTGCTTGGCTGATTTACAAGGGGCTGGAGTGAAAGACAGATGGCTATGGGGTTCAGATGACAACTCTGAGCTTTCAGCAAGGGACCGGGTTTGAGACAATGTGAAGGAACTGGAGGCATTGTCAGCCACCAAATCTACTATCGTCTGTACTTGTTCTGGCCTCACCATTTGTTGAGCGGCATTCGGGCCTACCATATAACGTTGAAGGTTCTGTCGGCTACTCGCACCTGAGGAAGGTGTTTCACTTGTGTATAGCTGGCACAGATCCACCACGTCCTTTCCTTGCAACAGGAGCTTCACCAACACCATCAGCACCACGATCACGATCACGTCCCTTATTTGACGCTCTCCTCATTCTGGACGCAAATGTACTATTTAGCACAATTTATATTATTTTTTAAATCGGCAATGTAGACGCACTTTTTAATTTTGTGCAAGAAATGCACAGCAAGGTGCAAATGTACAATGTAGCACTATTTTTTTTTTTAAAACCAGCAATGTCGACTCACTTTTTAATTTTGTGCAAGAAATGCACAGCAAGGTGCAAATGTACTAGGTAGCACTATTTATTTATTTATTTTTTTAAAATAGCAATGTAGACGCACTTTTTATTTTTGTGCAAGAAATGCACCACTGGCCACAAATGTAGTATTTAGAATTTTTTTTTTTAAACCAGCAATGTAGACGCACTTTTTATTTTTGTGCAGGAAATGCACCGCTGGCCGCAAATGTAGTATTTTGAATATTTTTTTTTTTAAACCAGCAATGTGGACGCACTTTTTATTTTTGTGCAAGAAATGCACCGCTGGCCGCAAATGTAGTATTTAGAATATTTTTTTTTTAAACCAGCAATGTGGACGCACTTTTTATTTTTGTGCAAGAAATGCACCGCTGGCCGCAAATGTAGCATTTAGAATATTTTTTTTTTAAACCAGCAATGTGGACGCACTTTTTATTTTTGTGCAAGAAATGCACCGCTGGCCGCAAATGTAATATTTTGCACAAAAAAAAAATAAATAAATGTGTAACTGCAATGTAAAAGCAGTATTTAAATATGCCAAAATGTTACCAACTAAACTAACAGACCACGATTAAAGTAGTGTCCCTGACACACAAGCAGTTGCAAGTGCACTGCACTTGCAAAAATGGCTGCAAATGCCCACCTAACAAACAGAAAAATTGCTTAGGTTTTATACGAGGCACTTTGCTTAGCAAACAAAATGTACTCTAGCAAACAAAAATCTCCTCTAGCACCCACCCACCAATAAATCGCTGTTTTTAACAGATTTTCTAAAGCTAATCTGTCCCTCACAGCAGCAGCAGCATCCTCTCCCTACACTAGTATGAGATGATTTTTGAAAGCTAATCTGTCCCTCACAGCACCAGCAGCAGCATCCTCTCCCTACACTAGTATGAGATGATGTGACTTGCAGCACTAGGTGACTCCAGCTTATATAGAGGCTGGGTCACATGATGCACTGGCCAATCACAGCCATGCCATTAGTAGGCATGGCTGTGATGGCTTCTAAGGGCAAACTAGTGAAACGCTTGTTGATTGGCTGCCCTGCAGATATTCAACAGGCGAGAAAAAAATACCCGAACTCCGAACCCAGACTTTTTCTCAAATGTCCAGGTTACGTTCAGGACACGGACACCCTAAAGTCCGGTACGAACCCAAACTTTACAGTTGGGGTTCGCTCAACTCTACTGCAAACCCTTCAGTTATGAATAACTTGGAAATCTGTGGTTGAAGTATTTCTGAAAATGTGCTTTAGATTTGGGCTTAGTGGAAGAAATACTATCTTTTTAAAAATGAGCTACTAAATAAGAAACCATTACACTTTATAAGAAAATTAATTTTTACGCCCAAATATGTAATATCAAAAGAAGCCCGTGTTTTGACCATGGAGGACAAAGCAACAATTTTGGTTTTACAGACCCCTCTCAGCAGCCCGTGTCTTCATTTTCCCACTGCTCCTTTCAGCTATCAAAACAAAAAATACCTGCAATGTTTTACCTTTCATTTTACAATCTTATCATACAATCTCACTACAATTTCTGTTAGATTTTATACTATAAGGACCTATCAAAACGACCCAGTTTGTTATTGATTGGGCAGGTCCTGGCATTACATAGTTGTTGGTGGATCTAAGATTGTGCATTCAGATTGTAAGATATGTGGACAAGTATGGGGTTGCGTGTGATTAACAACATGTGATAGAGCTGATGCTTTGTGATTGGTCCAGCTTTCCTTGCTTCTACAGCAGTGGTTCTCAACTCCCCAATTACCTTGGGGAGATGCAGACTAGAATACTGCAAATGCTATCACCTGTGATGTATTTCAGTTATCCTGCAAACCTGGCTTGTTAAGCCTCGTACACACGGGACGACGATCGTACTTACGATTGTCTCAAATTGTATGTTGGATAATGTAACTTGCATACTGACTGCACTACACGATCGTACGACCACAGAAAGAAAGTTCAGGTGCATGTAATTAGCATCCGGCCGTTCCTGACTTCGGAGCATGCGTGTTTAGCACAATACAACTTTGTTGTACCAACTGCTCTGTACACACGATACAACGGTCGTATGACCGCTTGTTGGTACGACCAAGTTTTCTAGTCTGCTCATACAACCCCCCTTGTACGACTGTCGTATGTCGGCTGTTCTAATCGCGCATACGAACGATCGATTTCACATACAACGGTCGTTAGTACGACCTGTTGTATACGATCGTCGTACGAGGCTTAAGTGGGTCCCGAGGACAGGAGTTGAGAACCACCGGTCTACAGCTAAATAGAGTTATGGGATTGCAAAGGACTGAAAATAATTTACTGCTAGGGGGAAACTCATTAGATTGGAACTAAACTGTATCTGAGCACCACAAACTGAAAATGCTATTTAATTCACTTTTAATATTCATAGCAAACTCCCCCATCCATTTATGTCTCCACGCTTTATTTGGTTGAGAAATCACTTTAAAAAACATGCCCCTAGCATTTCTATCCGTTGCCAGCTTGAATAAGGGCAGATGATTAGTGTAGCATTTAGGCTGCATTCACACATGGGAGCGTTTTGAATCACAGGTAGAATAGCCGCTATTCTGCCCACGATTTTAAAACACCCAAGTGTGAATGGAAAATCGCACAACACACTTTCAGATGCCATTCCTTTAAATGGCAGCTTAATACGCGGTGCAGTTTTGCCCAACTGTTGTGCAATAAATCACGGCAAACCGCATCGCGTGAAGCTTGCTGCCCAAAAAAGTTAAGGAGCTTCTTTTGGGCAACAAGGGGACAAGCTTCTTACGATGCAGTTTGCTGCAATTGCAGCGAGATTTATCGCGTGACAATCAAAGCAGAGCCGCACCATGTTTTTAGGTGCAATCCAAATAAATGACACCTGAAATGTACGTTGTGCAATTTGTCATTTACACCTGGGCGTTTTGAAATCACGGGCACAATCGCGACTATTCTACCTGAGATGCAGCATTATTACTTCCTTGAATCAATCTGCCCTTAACTCAGGCATGCAGCCAACAGGGTGTGCTTAGCTAAGAAAACTCCTCCTCCCCTCTTCCAGATAAGAGAAAAAAATGTCCATGAAGACTCCTGGGATGTGTGACATCATTTTGGCTTAGGTCAGAAACCAGGATCCCCATGACTAAGCTCCGTGGGGGCAGAGCGAAACGTGTTGGGGCGTGGCCTGGTTGGAGTCTAGGCTGAGGTTGCCAATCCGTTCACCCCCCTAGGATCTCTCGGATGTAAGGCATTAGGGGACACCCCATATTCCCTTTGAGCCAGAAACCAGAAAGCAACTGAAGACATGTAAAAAATGTTAAAACAAGTAAATATAATATAATATACCTTCCTATTTTTTTACTCTGACCAACAGCATAAGGTTTAAAAATATCTAATGTTCTGCCTAAAAGTGAACCTGTTGCTTTGCCCTGCAAGGCTCGATTTAGATAGAGACAAAAAAATATTAGGTGTATGAACATTGCAAGCACATACACACCCTAAAGAATTCTAGCAATAAATAGAAAACAATGTATTTTAATATGAAAATTTGAGATGAAGTATAGAAAAGAAAAGAAAAGCATTTAAGATTCTGAGGGTTAAGGGTGCTAAAAGGGGAACTTTTTTGCACCCCCCACCCCCTTTTTCGCCCCCTCTCATTCCCCCCGCAGCCTTCTGGGACACATCACAGGTCCCAGAAGACTGTGGGAACATTCACAATGTGCAGTGCAGCTCGTGCCCGCGCAGTAGGAAAACCAGCTGTGATGCCTGAAGGCTTCACTGCCGGCTTCCCTTGCCTAAGATGCCGACGCCTGCACCCAAAGCCGATAGAGGAACCAGCTTGGGTAAGGATATCACTGGATCCCTGGACAGGTAAATGTCCTTATATTAAAAGTCACCACATGCAGTATTTATAGCTGCTGATTTTTTATTTTTTTTATAAATATTTCTCCACTGTTGCAAGACTTAAAGTCCCATCTGGGGTTTTTTTCTACTCTTATATTTTTTTTGGGGGTGGGGGGGAGACTGGAACTCCTCTTTAAATTATGTTTTTTAGAGCAATTTTGCCGCGATTTGTGTTTTTTTTTGGGGGGGGGGTTGTTGCTAGGGAGATTTAAAAATGGCAAAATTGCGGGAAAAACGCAACAAAAACGGATACAAAAACAACACTTGCGTTTCTGGTGCAGCTCCATTGAAGTCTATTGCAAGCAAAACGCAAACTGCAGTGAGAAAAAAAGTCCCCGACCCTTTCCAAAAAACTCAACTCCGCAAAACGCACAGATGTGAATTGCATCCATAGGAAGCCATGTTAAATGGACTGTAGTGCATTTCTGCAAACTGCAAAACACAATAAAAAACACATAGGTGTGAACCTAGACTTTATCTCAACAAGCTTTATAAGTACATATATCTAAGACAAAAATAACTTGATAGACTGGATAGAGTAAGAAAGGTTCTGCCAGGTGCTTAGTGTCTGGTCAGTGTCCCCACTGGAAAGATGTACCACTGTTCTTCAAAGGGAACACAAAGCAAGACAATTTAATGCAAATTATAAAATTTGGGCGGCACAGTGGTGTTAGTGGATAGCACTTTCGCCTGGTAGCAAAAGGGTCGCTGGTTTGAATCCCAACCATGACACTATCTGCCTGGAGTTTGCATGTTCTCCCTGTGCCTGCGTGGGTTTCTTCTGGGTACTCCGGTTTCCTCCCACACTCCAAAGACATGCTGGTAGGTTAATTGGATCCTATCTAAATTGGGTCTAGTATGTGTATCTATGAATGTGAGTTAGGGACCTTAAGGGTAGGGACTGATGTGATTGTACAATGTATATGTAAAATGCTGCATGAATTGACAGGGCGATATACAGTATCTCACAAAAGTGAGTACACCCCTCACAATTTTGTAAATATTTCATTCTATCTTTTCATGTGACAACACTGAAGAAATGACACTTTGCTACAATGTAAAGTAGTGAGTGTACAGCTTGTATAACAGTGTAAATTTGCTGTCCCCTCAAAATAACTCAACGCATAGCCATTAATGTCTAAACCGCTGGCAACAAAAGTGAGTACATCCCTAAGGCCCCTTTCACACTGGGACCGCCCGATCATCAGCGGTAAACTGCAGCTAGTTTAGCGGCGATCTACCGCTGTAATAGTAGCGCTATGGCGCCGCTATTCGGGCGGCAGCACGGCACTTTTAACCCCCCACAAGGGTTTAAACAGGGGATAAAAGTGACGTTCCTCGGCGCTCCCGGAGCGATGTACAGCCGCTTCAGGAGCGCTGCCCATTCATTCCAATGGCAGGGGCGGTGGAGGAGCGGTGTATACACAGCTCCCCACATTCCTGAAAAATCATGCTTGCATGATTTTCTTCAACGTCGAGCTAGCTCAATGCCAAAGTGAGAAAGCATCCATTGAGATGCATGAATGTTATTTTTTGAGCATTATTTGAGCAGTAATTTTACCGCTATAATGCTGTAATAACGCCCCAGTGTGAAAGGGGCTTAAGTGATGGGGCCAATTAGCCATTTTCCCTCGCCGGTATCATGTGACTCGTTAGTGTTACATGGTCTCAGGTTTGAATGGAGAGCAGGTGTGTTAAATTTGGTGTTATCACTTTCACTCTCATTCTAGCCACTGGAAGTTCAACATGGCACCTCATGGCAAAGAACTCTCTGATTATCTGAAAAAAAGAAGTGTTGCTCTACATAAAGATGGCCTAGGCTATGAGAAGATTGCAAGACCCTAAAACTGAGCTGCAGCATGGTGGCTACGTATGAGTGCTGCCAGCATTGCTGCAGAGGTTGAAGAGGTGGGGGGTCAGCCTGTCAGTGCTCAGACCATTCGCCGCACACTGCATCACTGCATCAAATTGGTCTGCATGGCTGTCATCCCAGAAGGAAGCCTCTTCCAAAGATGATGCACAAGAAAGCTCGCAAACAGTTTGCTGAAGACAAGCAGACTAAGGACATGGATTACTGGAACCATGTCCTGTGGTCTGATGAGACCAAGATAAACTTATTTGATTCAGATGGTGTCAAGCGTGTGTGGCCGCAACCGGATGAGGAGTACAAAAACAAGTGTGTCTTACCTACAGTCAAGCATGGTGGTGGGAGTGTTATGGTCTGGGGCTGCATGAGTGCTGCCGGCACTGGGGAGCTACAGTTCATTGAGGGAACCACGAATGCCAACATGTATTGTGACATACTGAAGCAGAGCATGATCCCCTCCCTTCAGAGACGGGGCCGTATTCCAACATGATAACGACCCCAAACACACCTCCAAGACGACCACTGCCTTGCTAAAGAAGCTGAGGGTAAAGGTGATGGAATGGCCAAGCATGTCTCCAGACCTAAACCCTATTGAGCATCTGTGTGGCATCCTCAAACAGAAGGTGGAGAAGCGCAAGGTCTCTAACATCCACCAGCTCCGTGATGTCTTCATGGAGGAGTGGAAGAGGACTCCAGTGGCAACCTGTGAAGCTCTGGTGAACTCCATGACCAAGAGGGTTAAGGCAGTGCTGGAAAATAATGGTGGCCACAAAAATATTGACGCTTTGGGCCCAATTTGGACATGTTCACTTAGGGGTGTACTCACTTTTTTTGCCAGCGGTTTAGACATTAATGGCTGTGTGTTGAGTTATTTTGAGGGGACAGAAAATTTACACTGTTATACAAGCTCTACACTCTCTACTTTACATTGTAGCAAAGTGTAATTTCTTCAGTGTTGTCACATGAAAAGATTTAATAAAATATTTACAAAAATGTGAAGGGTGTAATCACTTTTGTGAGATACTGTAAGTACGTGAAATAAAATAAAAATAAAATAAATAAACCATCTCTATGTTTCATGTGGGATCTGCACTCTAATATGCAGCTCATCCTTCAATGTTTATGTAGAGAGGCCTGCACTCCAGCAGACAAAGCTCACCCCTACAGTATGTCACCATTGATATAGGCTGCAGCGCAACCTCACTTACCTGGGTTCATTCTACCAATCTACACATGCATGTCATTCCCCAGAATGCCTTCTACTAGTGAGGTCTCCCCCCTACTACACAAACCTTACACCTTAATGCAGAGGTGGCTCTAGGCTTTGTGAGGCCTTAGGCAAATCCTAGACATGAGGCTCCACTCACGCCCATCATGGGAAAAATAATTCAAGCGATAAAAAAATTTACTTTATAAATTGCATATAATTAAGAGCTTTAAAGTGCTGGTGTCAGTACTCTCTATCTCGGTGCCGGTGTCTGTGTCAAATTAGGCGGTTGCGAGGCCCCTGTGAGTGCGAGGCCTTAGGCGACCGCCTAATTTGCCTAATTAGAGAGCCGCCTCTGCCTTAATGTCCATGGCACCAAGAGTCACCCCTTCCCTTCTTTTTATATGAATTCTCAATGCCTAGTAGTAACCCTTTACTAAAAGCAGTGTCTCATGCCTTTTATACAGAGCGCCTCATACCTTTCCATTACAACAGCATCTCATACCTCTATCATAGACAGTCCCTCATACCACTCTAGTGTAATAGTGCCCTATGCCCCTCTGTTATACACAGTTCCTCTCTACTTTACATCCCAGGCTGTTCAGGTAGGGTTCTTTCAAAAAATATCCATTCTTCAAAAAACAGGACAACTACTTAAGGCCCCTTTCACACCTGTGCGACTTGTCCTTCGACTTGGGACTTGAAAGTCGTACCCCATGATTTTCAATGGGTGCCGTTCATATCTGTGCGACTTGAAAGTAGACCTTGTACTACTTTGGTCTGACTTTAATGTGAGTTGAGGCCCATAGACCTCAAGTTTACAAAGGCATTCCCTGAAATCGCGGCAAAAACGCGGGCAGGAAATTGCGCAACTTTCAAGTCGCAGCAGTGTGAAAGGGGCCTTAAGCGGAGTTCCAGCCACAAAACGTTTTTTTTTTTTTAAAAATCAGCAGCTACAAGTACTGTAGTTGTTGACTTTTAATAAGGACACTTACCTGTCCAGGGAGTTCGCGATGTTGCCCCCCCCAGGCCGATTCGTCCACCGACTTGGGTGCAGGTGCTGCCATTCCAACTAAGGGAAACCGACAGTGGAGCCTTCAGGCTTTACAGTCAGTTTCCTACAGCGCATGCATGAGTCATGCGGTGCTTTGTGAATGGCCAGCTCGTCCTCTGGGACACAGGTCTCAGAAGACAGCGGCGAAGGAGGAGGACTCGCTGCAAAAGAGGACGTGACATACTTCGCCGTGGAGGGGCTAGGACGGAAGTACACTGAGTACTTCTGAAAAGGTAAGAAAGAAAAAAAATAGCTATCCAAAAACGAGGGATGGTCTTTCGTTTAACCAGTCCAGATCCGCGCTATAGCCGAAAGACAGCTACTGCGCAAATCTCAATTGCTGGGGGGGCTCCCGGGCCCGCTTGTCGGGCAGACTCGATGTCCGCCGGAGATCCCCTGTTAGAGCAGCAGAACGGGGAATGTAAACACGGCGGTTCTCCTTTCTGTGACAGGGGACATGACAGATCTACTGATCCCTGTGATCGGGATCAGTGAAATCTGTTATGCCCCTGCCAGCCCCGCCCCCCCCCCACAGTTAGAACACATACAGGGAACACAGTTAACCCCTTCCCTGCCCCCTTAGTATTAACCCCTTCCCTGCCAATGACATTTATACAATAATCAGTGGACATTTAAATTTCTGATCGCTGTATAATTGTCATTGGTCTCAAAAAAGTGTCAAAAATATCCGACATGTCCGCTGCAATATCGCAGCCACTATAAGAATCGCAGATCACCGCCATTACTAGTAAAAAAAAACCAATAAAAACGCCATAAATCAATTCCCATAGTTTGTAGGCGCGATAACTTGTGTGCAAACCAATCAATATACACCGATTGAGATTTTTTTTACCAAAAATATGTAGAATATATATCGGTCAAAACGGATGAATAATTTTTTTTTATATATATATTTTTTTGGATATTTATTATAGCAAAAAGTAAAAAAATACCCAGCCTGCCTTTGTTGACCATCTTCTGAAAATACCAGTGGCCTGGCTGTCTTTTTGACTCACTGGTTTCAGCACTCTGAGCCAATGACGCAGAACAGATATGAAAGTCAAGGGATAGTCTGAACCCCTAAGGCCCCGTTCACGCACGAGTGATTTTCTGCTTGAAGCTTGCAGCTCTAAAACGCTCAACAAGCCAAATCCCATTCATTTCAATGGCCCCTTTTCACATCTAAGCGTTCTTTCGTCTGGAGGAAAGCGCCTGAAGTTCAAAAAAGTACATGAGCTTCTTTTTGGCAGATTACAAGCATTTTTGGCCCCATAGACTTCAATAGAAACATCTGATTTGAGTGTTTTGCAAGCGCTGTAAAACGCTTGTAATAGGCTTATAAAATGCTTTTAAAAAGCTGCAAATACGCTTAACAAGATGCCAGTAAATTGCTAGGCTCAGGTGTGAATAGAGCCTTATGTGCATACTTGTTCCATGGTTTAGGCTCCATGCAAACTGGACACTCTCTGGGCGTTGGATTATGTGGCAGGAGACACTGCTTAGAAAGTGTGCTTTTAGCAGCATTTTGTAAGCAGCGTTTATGCGCGTTTTTGTGCGTTTATCGGCGCCTGCGTTTTTGAGCTTTTCTTTTACTTCATTAGCTTCCATTGACTACAAAAAGCGCTGGATGCCGATAAACGGCCGTTTAGCGGCGTTTATGAGCGTTTATCAGTGTACAGCATTTTTTGTGGTCAGAAGAACTGCTCTTGAATGCCAATTCAGATTGTTCAGATAGCCCAAAAATGCCACTGTTGTTAAACAACAATTAATGTGTGCATGGACACATAGGACAACATAGCGTTTATGGGCTGTTAAAAAAAAACGCCCATAAACGGTCATTCGCTTCAGTGTGCATGGAGCCTTAAAGTACTGTAGATGCATTATAAAAATCAGGCATCGAGCATTTTCAGAGGGAATGATCAGCAATGACTGTGCATGTTTCTCTCCTAGCAGGTATCCTTTTGAAGATTGTATAATTCAATTTTATTGTGTGTGTGGGGCATGGGGCAGTTTTATAATATGTTTGTCTTGCAGCTCATGCAATCATAGTTTCATGCTACCCCATACACATTTTATGAATATATTTAACTTGATGTGAGGTCACACATTTAGATGCCTGTACAGTTCTAAACTTGGTAGACTAAATGATCATATTGTCTCATTAACGGCTATTTTGCACTTTCTTGGGCCAAAATTGCTAAACATAGACTTAGCATATCATAATCTAAATCCAAAGTAATATAACACCACTATTTTGAATGTACCCCCACCAATGGACACCCACTTTCTGGTAATAAATAATATTCACCATAGCTAGCGTTTGTCATTTAAATAAAAATCCCATGGTCACTAAGAAGCTGAACAATAGTTTACAAACAGCTCACAAAGGTTCCACTGCTGCTATGGATTTTATGATGTTTTCCATCTTGTCTACTTGACAGTACAGGGTGAACTACTGTAAATGTTATGTTGGGTACTGATACCAGGATACTGGACTTGGCAAAGGTACGGCTCATAGAGGGATAGCATTTCTCACACTTCTCATGTTGGCACAAATATACAGAATGGAAACCCTGTGGCCTTATCGTCACAAGGACTATAAGCATCACGGATAAAAGATTTGTATTTATATCACAGAATGTCGCCATGCACCAACAAAAATTGCAACCCGTGAATAAGGTCAAGATGTACGTGCAAATGGTCTTTGAGATTGAAAAATTAGAAAAAGTTGTAATACTAATTGGTCTACATGATGCTGTACAGTGAACACCAATCAGGGCACTTTTTAGGGTTGCAGGGCAGTGTACGGAGGTGAGGTTGCAGGGCAGCTTACGGAGGTCAGCAGGTTGCAGGGCGGTGTATGGAGGTCAGCAGTTTGCAGGGCAGTGTACGAAGGTCAGCAGGTTGCAGGGCAGTGTACGGAGGTCATCAGGTTGCAGGGCAGTGTATGGAGGTCAGCAGGTTGCAGGGCAGTGTACGAAGGTCAGCAGGTTGTAGGGCGGTGTACGAAGGTCAGCAGGTTGCAGGGCAGTGTATGGAGGTCAGCAGGTTGTAGGGCATTGTACAGAGGTCAGCAGGTTTCAGGGCAGTGTACGGAGCTCAGCAGGTTGCAGGGCAGTGTACGGAGGTGAGGTTGTGGGGCAACGTACGGAGGTCAGCAGGTTGCAGGGTGGTGTACGAAGATCTGCAGGTTGCAGGTCAGTGTATGGAGGTCAGCAGGTTGCAGGGCAGTGTATGGAGGTCAGCAGGTTTCAGGGCAGTGTACGGAGCTCAGCAGGTTGCAGGGCAGTGCATGGAGGTGAGGTTGTAGGGCAGTGTACGGAGGTGAGGTTGTGGGGCAGTGTACGGAGGTGAGGTTGTGGGGCAACGTATCGAGGTCAGCAGGTTGCAGGGTGGTGGTGGGACGTTGGACGACTGGAGCTATGCAACGGGGTGTTGGAGTGGAGGC
>BLSH010469145.1:1155369-1171454 GCA_018402905.1 Glandirana rugosa
CCCCCCCCCCCCCCCCCCCCCCCCCCCCCCCCCCCCCCCCCCCCCCCCCCCCCCCCCCCCCCCCCCCCCCCCAGAGCCACTGTGAGGTTTTTATTGCCCCTATGTCTCTAAGGCAGTGGTTCTCAACTCCGGTCCTCGGGCCCCCCCAACAGGCCAGATTTTAAGTATTACCTTGGGAAGATGCAGACTAGAATACTGCAATCGCTGAGCAGTAAATTTCTATCACCTGTGATGTATTTCAGTTATTCTGCAAACCTGGCCTGTTGGGGGGGCCCGAGGACCGGAGTTGAGAACCACTGCTCTAAGGGGAGACTTTCCCTTACTTCCTGTTATAAAATCTCCATAATGGGAATATAAAAATTCTGACGTTTTTTCTGCTTATGCCTTCATGTCCCAATGACAGCAGCTCCTCCATTTCTTTAACCTCCCTGGCGGTATGATTATTTCAGATTTTTGGTGCTGAAAGCGGTACCATTATTTTGCATGGAAATTTGGCGTTTTATATTGTAGGCCTGTAATTCTTAGCAATAACTTACTTAAATCTGTCCAAACAAGAGTCTAGTAGACATCCCAGGTATGAAAAAGTTTGAAACATTAAATCATAAATTATAATATAATAAATAACTATAAATAATTATCAAAAATAATAACGTAATACTAATAAAATGTATTCAATAATGTAATCAAACCAAAAACACTGAAATTTGCTCAGTTGCAGAATTGTCGCTGTTGCCACTTTCAGTGTCTGATGATAAATTTCCCCAAAAATCAGTATCACTCAATTCTGCAAATGATTCTTATTTACTATCGGTGTTTTCTAGCTGATCAAAAACCACTTTTGATGTAAAGGGACACTTTTTGGTTGCTATGGACATTCTCATGTTTCCAGGCAGAAAGAATGACATTTATTATATAAAAGTGCATGCAGGGCTCTGGGCAAACCACTAGGGACAAAGGGGATGTGAAATGATTTCATACAGTAATGTAATCTTAAAGATTACAGTGTACTGTATGTGCTGTGTGTGTTTCACTATTTAAATTTCCCACCGCTCTCCGTCCCCATGCGACGCGACACTCGCAGGGAACGGAGCATGGCACACAGAGTCATCAGGCAGAGGGACAGACACGCTGACATTGCGGGAGGACATCGCTGGATCCAGGGGAAAAGGTGAGTAACATTGCCTGGATCCAGCAATGCAATCCTGAGTGTGGCTTGGGGTTACCGCTAATGGTACTGAAATTCCACCCCGAGCCACACTCGGGAATACCGCCAGGGAGGTTAATGACTATTTTTTTTAGTCAAGTAGAAGACTTTATTAGAAGAGTCAAACAAATCCATCGCAAAAACGGCATTGTGTTATAGTATATGCAGCTGAAAAATTACAATGATTGCACAAACATAAATTACTGCAGATACAACCACATGCAACTGCTAGTCACAGTTACGAGGAATTGGCATTATTTGATAAAGAGCAAGAGCAGAGAATATATTATTAGGCAGGCCCACCACTACGTCAAGGGGTACCATCTGACCAGGGATGTGCAGTCAGGGGAGGCAGGTGAGGTAGAGCCTCACCTGCCATGAACATAAAAAAAAAAGAAAAAAAGATTCACTTCAAGGGTCGTAGCTCAGTGATCTGGGGTCACAAAGACCCCAAATTTCCTAGGTATGTAATGTAGCTGAAGTCCTACCCCACCACTGATAAAAATTGGGGCTTCTACCATCTATGGTTCCAGAGATACAGGTCTCATTGTGCAACCTGTCAGAAGCTACATACAGAGTTTAAATATAAGTTGACACATTCTGCGGCAGCCTGGGAGGATGAGCTCACAGTGCCTCTCACTTCTTGTCAGCGGCACTGAGCTTAATGGACAGCTTGGAGCCTTATCCAATGGTAAAGCACCATTGGCCCAAGATGTCCAATAAAAATACTGCAGTGGAGGCACGTTTCATAGAAGGGGGCATGTGTCTTATATGTATAAAATTTACCCATAATCCAATGTTTTTCACACACAGAGGAAGAATTAGAATCTGCTGCTGCTGCTTAAAAGGTAAAAGCTAAATCATTTAATTATATGCTATAAGATAATAATTTATTATTTATCTATTTACTGTGAAATTAGTGGTTTGAAGTTATAACTTCAATCATTTGTCCATTAAGCCACCTGCTTACGTACAGTTTTGAAAATATAGTAAATTACCTTAAAAATAATATATAATAATTATTTGTATATTACTTAGGCCGGTTTCACGTGGCCCTGTCCATAAACGGACTGGATGACGGATGCATCTCTGAACTCCGTCATAGCCCCCCGCTCTCCACTATGGCAGATCGGATGACAACGGATGCGCCTGTCTGTTGTCATCCGATCCGCAGACGGATGGAAAAATGGGATTTTCCTCCAACACACTTTACGGAAGCGGATCGGAGAGCGACGGTTGTCAGTGGACATGTCTCCGCTGACATCCGTCGCTCCATAGGGCTGCATGGAGGCTCCATTCAGGTCCGCCTGAAAAAACTGACAGGCGGATCTGAACGGAATGTCCATGTGAAAGGGGCCTTATGGTAATTAACCCTTTGCCATGCAGGCTAATTCTGACACTTCTCTCCTACATGCAAAAAATTATTGTTTTGCTAGAAAATTACTCAGAACCCCCAAACGTTATATATATTGTTTTAGCAGACACCCTAGGGAATAAAATGGCGGTTGTTGCAACTTTTTATGTTACACAGTATTTGCGTGGCAATTTTTCAAATGTGTGGGTTTTTTTTTAAAGAAACGGTTTCATGAATTTAAAAAAAAAAAAGTAAAGTTAGCCCGATTTTTTTGTATAATGTGAAAGATGATGTTACGCTGAGTAAATAGATACCAAACATGTCACGCTTTAAAATTGCGCACACTTGTGGAATGGTGCCAAACTTCAGTACTTAAGAATCTCCATAGACAACATTTTAAAGTTTTTTAGAGGTTACCTGTTTAGAGTTACAGAGGAGGTCTAGTGCTAGAATTATTGCTCTCGCTCTAACGTTTGCGCTGTATGTAACCTGTGTGTATCTGGTTTTGATACTAGCCAGTGCCTCACCAGCCACTGATCTCACTGCACGTCCCTACATCTCACTGAACACCAAATCTAATGGTGGCAAACCAGGTGTATCGAGCTAAGGTGCTGATATCTTTTTGAATTTATCAGGGCCTGCCCTATGCTAATGAATATACCTCTCCAGCGCTAGTCACCCCAACCTGTCGTATCCATTTGGCTACCGTAGAAGGGTCCTGCAATTTCCAATGGTGAAAGATACGTTTCCAGGCTTCAAGCAATGCTCTAGAAATAGCCTCTTTGGTAAACTCTTGTTCCAGCACAGAGTCTAAACACCTAACATACAATGATTTGGGTCAGATTGAATGTTAGATTGGAAAACCTTGTTTTCGGTATCTACCACACCTGTCCAGGAAATATGAAGTTGGGAACAAAGCCAAAGTAGATGTGAAACTCCCTGTGATCAGGGGCGTTGCTAGGTGGGAAAAAGCCCAGGGGCTGAAGCCCCGAAGAAATACGGCACGTGAAGCACGCTGTGCCAAAATGGGCGTGGTTTAAACCAAATTGTGGGCATGGCTCTAAAGGGGTGTGGTTTTGATTTTGAGATGAACAAGGGATGGAGGAAGGAAGAAAGAAAGAGATAGGGAGGGAAGGAAAGAGAAGAGAAGGAGTGAAAGAGGGATGGAGGGACAGCAGGCCCGGTTCCTACACCACAATAACAATATGTGTATACCAGAAAGTTTAACAATCAGCCGATAAAGATACTCCAAACACCTGGTGTTAGCGCTTCAATCATCCCGGCACCATGGTTGTTATGGTGTCAGGATGATTGAAGTGCATTATTTCTATTATTACATTGTAATATACAATGAAATAATTCAACTCCCCATAATGCAGAATCAGTGGGAGCTCCGGGCGTGTCACCTGCTATGTCGCCTGCCACCAGATGCCATCAGGTGTCCCCAGCAGAGTCCCTCCTTACATCAGGTGTCTCCAGCAGAGTGCCTCCTTTACATCAGGGTGTCCCCAGCAGAGTGCCTCCTTACATCAGGGTGTCCCCAGCAGAGTCCCTCCTTTACATAAGGGTGTCCCCAGCAGAGTCCCTCCTTTACATAAGGGTGTCCCCAGCAGAGTCCCTCCTTTACATAAGGGTGTCCCCAACAGAGTCCTTCCTTTACATCAGGGTGTCCCCAGCAGAGTCCCTCCTTACATCAGGGTGTCCCCAGCAGAGTGCCTTGTTACATTAGGTGTCCCCAGCAGAGTGCCTCCTTCAATCAGGTGTCCCCAGCAGAGTGCCTCCTTATATCAGGTGTGGGGGGAGGGAGAGAGAGGAGGAGAGAGAGCACAGAGGGACTACAATTCCCAGCACGTCAGAGATAGAGGGGTAAGGGGGCAGCAAGAAAGTATGAGAAATAAACAGAAATAACAGAGGAACTACAAGTACCAGCGTTTCAGAGAGGAGAGGGGAAGAGTCCCCCCCTCTCCTTTCACTGAAATGCTGGTACTTGTAATTCCTCTGTTGTTTCTGTATATTTCTCATATTTTCTTGCTCAGAGTTGTAGTCCCTCTGTGCTCTCTGTCCCCCTCTCTCTCTCTCTCCCGTGAGAGATAGAGGGCCAGAGAGGGGGAGAGAAAGCACATATGGACTAAAACTCTCTCAGCGGCCAGTGACAGAGAGACCGAGAGCGGGGCGCCAAGCGCGGCTGGTTTCGGATCTTCCACGCATGTTGCATGTCCCACACCAGCACGGGATTGGCTAAGTTTGACGTGACGCCAATCACAGCCGCCCGGCCTCGTCACTTCCTTTGGTTGCAGCAGCACCCTATGGACGTCACATGTCCCACGCTGCGGGGTTGGACGTTATCAGTGGGACATCCATCATAGGCGCCGCCGCATCAATCATTTTAATGGCCGCTCGGGAGGTTCGGAGCTAATAATGGAGGTAGACTGCCCCAAGCCCCAGGGCTTTTTTCGGGGGACCACCCAGGGCTCTTTCTCCCTTAGCCCCCCTCCCAACGCCCCTGCCTGTGATCCCTACGACACCTATTGTACTGAGCAGTGGGTAATCCCCATTATCAATTTGAAAAGTGTAGAGGCGGTATAGTGGGATCTTAAAAGAATATACAGTGTCTAAATGGGCTTCTCTCCCCCTCTCATGGAGGGGTAGAATCACAGTTCTCAAAATGTCCATCCTCCCTAAAATCTTGTACTTATTCAGAGTATTACCGATTAAAGTCCCACCACACTACCTCAGGATACTTCAACGTAAGGCTTCTGGTTTTATTTGGGGTTCACGCAGACCACGCCTACCCCCACGCACTCTCTACACCCCCTGTATAAGGGGGGACTAAGTGTACCTAAGTTTGCTAAGTATTACCTGGCAGCCCAACTGGCCATACTCCCCAAATATCACGCCACTAAGGAAATCCCCCTTTGGGTGGCCTTAGAATCGGTGGACTGTGATCCACTAACTGCTGCTAATCTCCTGCGGTTGCAAACATAACATTGCCACACCCGCCTCAATCCAATCACCAAACCTAGCTTATCCCTCTGGGATAGACTTAAAATACACTTCAGCCTTTAATCATCTCATAATCCTCTACACTCCTTTCTATGCAACCCAGCCTTCTACTCGGCATGGAAAGCCCCACACTCCTTCTCCAACCGATCAAGAGCTGGCCTCCTCCGTGCACACCATCTGTATAGATCCAACACTATTATACCCTTCCAAACCTTATGTGAGATCTATCATCTACCTCCCACAGAAATTTTCAGATACATTCAAATAAAACATTTCTACTCACAATATACTCCCCCAGACAGCTCAGTCCCTTCCCTCTCTTTGTTTGAACAGCCATGTCACTCTGACCCTCACAAAAGAGGTCTTATTTCTGACCTATATACATTACTTTTATCCACCACTACCATGACACCTCCTACATATGTCGAGAGATGGGTGAAAGATCTTCCCACCAGCAGTGATGATCTAAACTGGAACCAAATCTGGCAAGCCACCAAATCTGCCTCACCTAATATTGTTGCCCTGGAAACTAATTACAAAGTGCTCACCAGATGGTACCTGGTCTCCTCCAGGATATCCAAATTCCACCAGAATTATTCTCCGGCATGTTTCCGTGGATGCTCGGATCAAGGCACACACATGTATATTTGGTAGGATTGCCCGATAGCCCGTGATCTATGGACTGAGGTCTTTCAACTCCTTTCTCGCATGTTTGATACGGCCTTATCGCCAGACCCTGTGGTGGCCCTCCTGAATGGTAAACCTCCTGCGCTAACTCAAAGACAATTTAAACTCTTACTGTATGTCACAACAGCTACCAAACAGTCTATTGCTAAGGCTTGGAAAACCACTACACTTTCCATTGTCCCAATTAAACACCAGATTAACCAGACATTTTTACATGCCAAAACTGAGGCTATTTACCTCGACCACACACTGATTGCAGATAATGGGTGAGGCATCCTCAACAGGCCTATACGCCTTTATGCTTTACAGGGTTTGTGCCCCCCCCCTGGAGATTGTCCCCTCTCCCCCCACTCCTCCCACCGCCCCCCTTCCCTCCTTCTGCGCGGTGCCTCTCTCTCTTTCTTCCTTTATTTGATTCTCCCTCCCTCTAGTGGGAGGGAGCTTGGTGGGCAAACCCTCTGGCACCTCTGCTTCCCTTTGCATATTTTTATACTTACTCTTTTTATTTTACATGTTTCGACCCTTACATACAGGGTCCTTCAATGCACTGATTTCTGCTGAACACTGCCCTCTTCTAACCCAATATACTTATTTCTCTGTGTTATGATGTTACAAATAGATGATAGACCGCCTACTCCTGTACACTATTATACAACTCAGCAGGTGATTTATCATGCTATTTTTCAATGTATCATAGGAATTGTTATTTCTCTTCTTGTACAACCCTCTTGTTAAAAATCCAATAAAAAATATTGAAACGAAAAGAATATACAGTTGCGAGAGCTGTTGGGATACAGTCCATGCACACCTCTGGCAGAAAAAAAGCTGCATAAAAAATGTCCACTTGTGATGTTTTTTTTTTTTTAGCCTGAAAACGCTCCTCTGTAAATATGCCTCTAAACACCCAAATGTGCATGAACAAATAGGCTAACATAGAGTTGCTTTTACAGGCTAAAGAAAAAATACCAAATGCCTGTATAAGCAGCATTCCTCTGCAAATATGCCTCTTAGCTCCCTAATGTGCATGGTCACATAGGCTAACATAGAGTTTGCTGATGCAAGCTGAAAAAAATGCCAAATGCCTGTATAAGAAGCATTTTTGTGCCCAGTGTGCATGGACCCTTAAAGAGCAGAGCTGAACCGCCTGTAATGCCTCTTCCCACTGGTCATCTACAAAGGGGCTCACATCCCTTTCACATTGCTTCACTGCATTAGAGGGGTAATTATTAAGGAATATCATCAGTAACATGGCATATGTGACAAAATGCCGCACTAAAATAATGATAATAAAATGTCCAGAAAAGTGTGATCATCAACTGAAATTGTCACAACACCTGAAATAAGCAGTTTATATTGCTATGAATGTGAAACATATAATGGTGCTCCACTTCAGCCTTCACCCAATGCTTGACAACACTCATAATGCCAATCCTTCACCAATGGTAGAAGTACAAACTCACCAGAGGAATATGCTGTCTATTTCTAGAATAGCAATAAGTGTTTTGTGCTAATGGTATCCAGCATCACCACTCTCACTCCTAAGATGGCAGGAGCAGACTGCTCTATTCCACTTCACCAGGGGAAAGTATCAGAGGTATCAGCATGGAGTCACCAAACAATGGAAATGCTCACAGTGTAGTAGTTTTAACAATAGTTTTAGATATACATTAAAAACATCCTATATAAAAACAAATTAAACAAAAAGCCACTTTTGAACTTACAGTGCCTTGAAAAAGTATTCATACCTCTTGAAATTTTCCACATGTTGTCATGTTACAACCAAAAACGTAAATGTATTTTATTGGGATTTTATGTGATAGACCAACACAAAGTGGCACATAATTGTGAAGTGGAAGGAAAATGGTAAATGGTTTTCAAAATGTTTTACAAATACATATGTGAAAAGTGTGGCATGCATTCGTATTCAGGCCCCCTGTGTCAATACTTTGCAGAACCACCTTTCTCTGCAATTACAGCGGCAAGTGTTTTTGGGATGTCTCTACCAGCTTTGTACATCTAGAGAGTGACATTTTTACCCATTCTTCTTTGCAAAATAGCTCAAGCTCTGTTAAATTGGATGGAGAGTGTCTGTGAACAGCAATTTTCAAGTCTTGCCACAGGTTCTCAATTGGATTTAGGTCTGGACTTTGACTGGGCCATCCTAACACTTGCTTTGATCTAAACCATTCCATTGTAGCTCTGGCTGTATGTTTAGGGTCGTTATCCTGTTGGAAGGTGAACCTTCGCCCCAGTCTCAAGTCTTTTGCAGACTCTAACAGGTTTTCTTCTAAGATTGCCTTGTATTTGGCTCCATCCATCTTCCCATCAACTCTGATCAGCTTCCCTGTCCCTGCTGAAGAAAAGCATCCCCACAACATGATGCTGTCAGCACCATTTTTCATGGTGGGGAAGGTGTGTTCAGGGTGATGAGCAGTGTTCGTTTTCCGCCACAGATAGCATTTTGCTTTTAGGCCAAAAAGTTCAATTTTGGTCTCATCTGACCAGAGCACCTTCTTCTACACGTTTGCTGTGTCCCCCACCTGGCTTCTTGCAAACTGCAAATGGGACTTCTTATGGCTTTCTTTCAACAATGGCTTTCTTCTTGCCACTCTTCCATAAAGGCCAGATTTGTGGAGCACACGACTAATAGTTATATTGTGGACAGAGTCTCCCACCTGAGCTGTGGATCTCTGCAGCTTCTCCAGAGTTACCATTGACCTCTTGGTTGCTTCTCTGATTAATGCTCTCCTTGCATGTCAGCTTAGGTGGACAGCCATGTCATGGTAGGTTTGCAGTTATGCCATACTCTTTCTATTTTCGGATCATGGAATGAACAGTGCTCTGTGAGATGTTAAAAGCTTGGGATGGGAAGGATAAACATAATAAAAATGGATATATTACCTAAGATTCTATATATTTTCCGGTCCCATTGTGTCCCCCCAAGGCCCTCATGCAACGATTGCGGGGAGCAGTGGGGGGATTCATATGGGGAAATAAAACCCCTCGAATAGCGAGAGAGATCCTGAAAAGATCAAAAACGGAGGGAGGCTTGGCCCTCCCAGACTTTGGAACCTATTTGAGAGCGTTTTTTCTGAATAGAATAGTGGATTGGTTTCATAATAAAGATAGTAAACAATGGATTAATCTAGAGGAAGATATTCAGGGAATGAAGTTAAATTCATTACCATGGCTCGCAAAGGAATATAGAGTAAAGATTAAATATCAATCAACCCTGGTAGAATCTACATTAAGGCCTCATACACATGGACGTTTTTTGACGCCGGCGTTTTCTGGCGTTTTTTGCAGCTCTCCAAGTTAGTCAATGGCCTCATAAAAACGTCTGCGTTTTTGAGCTGTAGGTGGCGTCGGCGTTAGTGAGCAGAAAGTAGAACCCATGGCCATCGCGTTCTGAGGCTGTAACGTTTTGACGTTTTTTGACGCCGACACCACAATATGCCAACAAACGCCAACAAACGCCACCTAATATTGTACCGGCGTTTTCCGGCGTTTTTTGACGCCGATGTTTTTAGGTTGAAAAATAGCAGAGGGATGATTTTTTTAAAAAAACGCCTATTGACGCCGATGCTCACTAACGCTCAAAAACGCCAATGCATAACGCCGAAAAACGTCGACTTTTTTCCTTGACGTCGGACCCGTTTTGTTTATTTTTTTAGATACGCCCGTGTGTATGAGGCCTTAAAGTATGGTATATGGTAATGGATAATAAAAAAGGAACCCCCTTATCCACCCAAATAGGACCAATGACACCACTCTTTTCCAATCCAGAGTTTCAGCTGGCATTGGAGGCAGTACGGTTCCTCAAATGGAATAGGGAAGAGGATACAAGAATAGTACAGACTCTGGTAGATGGTAAGTTACCTTCAATAGGATCGATGGAAATAGAGCATAGGGAGAACTGGATGCAATATTAACAATTATATAGATACATCCAAATATTAATACATAAATCTCCATTAAATAGACCCCTGACAGAATTTGAAAAATTATTAATACAGGATGCAAAGCCCACTCACGCATTATTAAATGTATATAAGTGTTTGCTTTCTCAGAATAATAGAGAGGGGCTTACATTTTTGAACAAATGGGAAACTGAGCTGGGGATGACAATCCCAGATAGGGATTGGAAAAGATAATTTCTCTTATCACATAAAATGTGTGTATCGACTAGACATCAAGAAAGAAACTATAAAATTCTAACACGGTGGTATAAATGCTCAGTGGATATGCATAGGATATATAGTAGAAATGAGGACACATGTTGGAGATGTTTTAAGGCGACAGGCACTATGTCCCACATCTGGTTTTACTGCCCACAGGTGTTCACATTATGGTCAAAAATCTTTAAGATGTATCAGGATATTGCAGGAGTATTAGTCCAGCCAGATATAAAACCTGCCCTATTTTCGATGATTCAAGGTTCAATAAAAAAGATCAAACTAAATATTTTAGGATATATGTTAATAGCAGCCCGAACAGTGATAGCTAGAAACTGGCGCAAGGAGAAAAGTCCATCTATGGCAGAATGGATTTGTGAAATGAGAGAAATGCAATGTATAGAAAGTACGATAATGACTGAGGAAGGAATGGAAAAACAGATTCCCCCTCCCCACCTTTTTTTTTCTTTTTTTTTGAGAGAATGGGTGGGGTAATGAATGTGGATGGATAGAACAGACTATTAATAAATAATCTGTAACATGATATAAAAGAAACAGATGTAATATAATGCTCATATTATCAAAACTATTTATTGTATAGATGCTAGAGATACTGTATGTTTGTATTGCTTTAGTTCTTGTATGTGTAAAAAATAAAATAAAGATTGTAAACAAAGCTTGGGATATTTTTTTATAACCTAACCCTGCTTTAAACTTCTCCACAACTTTATCACTGATCTGTCTGGTGTGTTCCTTGGCCTTCATGGTGCTGTTAGTTCATTAAGGGTCTCTAACAAACCTCTGAGGGCTTCACAGAAAAGCTGTATTTATGCTGAGATTAACCAGTTAACAACCGCGTCTACAGGGCGGTTGCTTAATTCTGGGAGGACGTCTATTGACGTCCTCCCAGAATCGCGCTTCCCGCGCCCCCTGGAGGACCCGACAGATCACGGATCGTGGTGAATGGCCGCTGTGAGCGGCCTTTTACCACATGATTGCGCCGTCAAATGACGGCGTGATCACATGTAAACAAGCCGGCGGAAGCGCCGGCTTTTCTCTCTCCTCTCCGCACCGATCGGTGCATTGCGAGAGGAGAGAGGGGGGAGAGAGGAGGTGCTGCAGCGCTGTGGGCGATGTGTAATGCCCACAGCGTTGCTAAGTGACACAATGCACCCCCACCATCCATTTACCACCCACCCAGCCATCCTCACCCAGCCATCCCCCACCCACCCAGCCATCTTCACCCATCCATCCACCCCCACCCATCCTCACCCACCAATCCTCACCCAATCCATCCTCACCCACCCATCCATCCATGCTCACCCATCCTCACCCATCCATCCATGCTCACCCATCCAGCCATGCATGCTCATCCATGCTCACCCACCCAGCCGTGCTCACCCATCCATCCATCCATGCTCACCCACCCAGCCGTGCTCACCCAGCCATCCATCCATGCTCACCCAGCCATCCATCCGTGCTCACCCACCCATCCGTGCTCACCCACCCATCCGTGGCTCATCCATCCCCATCCATGGCTCATTTGTGCCTCATTCATGCTCATCCATACCACATCAGTTCTCATCCATGACACATCCATGCCACTACAGTGCCCATCCGTGCCACTACAGTGCCCATCCGTGCCACTACAGTGCCCAACCGTGCCACTACACTGCCCATCCGTGCCACTACAGTGCCCATCCATGCCACTACAGTGCCCACCCGTGCCACTACAGTGCCCATCCGTGCCACTCTACTGCTCATCCGTGCCAATACCCTGCCCATCTTTGCCACTACAGTGCCTATCCATGCCACCACAATGCCTCACAATAGTGTAAAAGATGGTCAAATTAGACTCTAAATGTATGCCCCTAGAACACCTGACGGTGCTCACTGCATGTTGGGCCTCTGTATGTGGTCACGCTGTGTAAAAGTGTCACACATGTGGTATCGCCATACTCGGGAGGAGTAGCAGAATATATTTTAGGGTGTCATTTTTGCCAGGTACATGCTGTGTGTTAGAAATATTGTATAAATGGACAACTTTGTGTAAAAAAAAATGCGTTTTCATTTTCTTTCCACATTTTCCAAAAACTGTGGAAAAAAGGACATGTTCAAAAGACTCACTATGCCTCCTAGAATATACGTTGGGGTGTTTGTTTTCCAAAATGGGGTCATTTTTTGGGCGTTTCCATTGTCCTGGTGCTCCAGGACCTTCAAAAGTGCAAGAGGTAGTCAAGAAATTATATGTGTAATTTATGCTCCTAGAACGCCTGATGGCGCTCCCTACATGGTGGGCCTCTGTATGTCGCCAGGCTGTGTAAAAGACTCACACATGTGGTATTGCCATACTCAGGAGGAGTAGTAGAATGTGTTCTGGTGTGTAATTTGTGGTATGCATGTGCTGGGTGTGAGAAATAACCCTTTAACATATGACAATTTTCATTCAAAATTTCATTTTGTAAAGAATTGTGGGAAAAAAATTACAACTTCAAAAAATTCACCATAACTCTTACTAAATACCTTGGAATGTCTACTTTCCAAGAAGGGGTAACTTGGGGGGTATTTGTACTTTTCTGGCTTGTTAGGGTCTCAGGGAATGAGATAGGCCTTCAGTACATCAGGTGTGATCAATATTCAGTGATTGGCACCATAGCTTGTAGACTCTATAACTTTCACAAAGACCAAATAATATCCACTAATTTGTTTTGTTTTTTTTTTAACCAAAGATAGGTAGCAGTATAAATTTTGGCCAAAATTTATGAAGAAAAATTACTAATTTGCAAAATTTTATAACAGAAACGAAGAAAATTTAATTTTTTTACAAAATTTTCAGTCTTTTTTTAATTATAGCGCAAAATATAAAAAAAACCAGCGATGATTAAATACCACCAAAAGAAAGCTCTATTTGTGTGAAAAAAGGACGCAAATTTCATATGGGTACAATGTTGCATGTAATTGTCATTCAAAGTGTGAGAGCGCTGAAAGCTGAAAATTGGTCTGGTTAAGGGGGTTTAAGTGACCAGTGGTCAAGTGGTTAAATTACACACAGATGGACTCAGTTTCTTAATTAAATGACTTCTGAATGCAATTGGTTCCACTAGATTTTAGTTAGGGATATCAGAGTAAAGGGGGCTGAATTCAAATGCATGCCACATTTTTCATATATTTATTTGTAAAAAAATTTGAAAACCATTTATAATGGTCTATCACATAAAATCCCAGTAAAATACATTTACGTTTTTGCTTGTAACATGACAAAATGTGGAAAGTTTCAAGGCACTGTACATAAGGGGCTGCAAGACCTGCAGAGAATGGCGGCACGACCTCTAGCCCTTCATAGTATAGCCCAACGTATGTTTTAAGCTAACGCTCATCTTCAGGAGCTGTTTTGCACGCGGCTGTTTAAGTTTCACTGAAAGAGCGCTGCCTTTATTCTATTATTTTAGTAACATGGCATAGCAGTGGTATATAAAGCCTTTAGAGGTTTCTGTATTTTGCATGAGATTGAAAATCAGGGTGGGAGAAAGTGCCCATTCACATGTGCGGCCCTGGGCTTACACAGCATGGCGGAGTTGTATATAGAGAAAACCCATATTCTGTGAAAGTGAAAATTTGGAACATAGCTTCTGAAAAGATCTTTTATGATCTTTACCGGAGCAGGAAGTGAATGAAACTGACAGAAATATAGACCTTACTGAAAATGTAATGTTTTCTCTTGCTATGTAAAACTAAAAAAACTTTGGGTAGATATTGAATTTTAAAATACCCACAGTCATGGTGTTAAAATTTAGATTGGGGCCTTTTGTTAATTTACTTGTTAAGAGGTACTTAGTTGACTGTAAACACCTTACAGATTCATATTAGCAAAATGAATGTCGCTTTAAAAGGGGGAGGCAATAACCAATTCACTTTTTATTATACCTATCTTTGCAATAAATTAAAAGAGAGTATGATAACCTTGCATACTGTTTTTGTTCATTCTTTCCTTTTATTACCTCTTGGTATAATAATCCGAATGCAGATTTCCTACTAAGAGCTTTACCTATGGGTGCCCTATTGCACTAATTGCATGAAGGGCATGATTATGACATTAGACTGGGTTGTAAAGAAAGAAAGCTTTGTTTTGGGGCATTTTTTATTTATTTTGCTGCTTTAACAGCTAGATGTTAAATGTCAGCACTGGAAAAATGGAGGCTTGATGCATGAGTCAATATTCTGTGTGCTGACTGTTTCCTTCTCTTCTAGCAGCTTGAAAAGTGGCTGGATCCCAATGTAATTATCGCACCTACTGACAAAAAAAAGCCTAAAGATTATTTACAACATGCACTTGCAATAAATAAGCCTGAACTCCAGTATATGGCTGTGTAGCCGCATGCTAAGTTAACTTATCTTCATAAAACACATTGGGGGATGAATAATGTGACATATACAAATTGAAGTCAAACGTTTATCAAAGCATCCTCTGTGAAAACTAGAGCATATGGCCTATCCTTATGCTGTCATTGACTTGTATGTCAGCTAAAACCAGAAACTCCTCAGATGTGTAAAAGTGTCCACACAGTGTCTCATTGCCAGTCAAATGAGGTCATTATGGACCCACCCTGCTGAGAATAGGCTTGTATGTCATTAGCAAACAACTCCTCCAAGCCTTGTGCCTTGATAATACATGAAGCAAAATAGATGATACATTTTAGGCCTAATGCACACTGAACGCTTTGGCTATCTCCGCTTTTCCCCCTGACAGTGGCATTTTGACAGAAAAAACACTTGGTGCTTGTGAACACTAGCATTTTGACAGCCATTGCTTTCAAGTGTGGAGGGCGAATGACAGCATGGAAAAAGAACAGGGCATACTACACATGCAGCATGCAATCACTTCCAGCTCTCAGAAATCCGCCAGAGACAAAAAGTACAGTAAGGATAACATTTGTCAGGGATGCTCCACTGAGTGATGCAGCCCTCCTCAGATTGGGAATCCAGAAAAAACTACAAAAAAAACACAGGCCGTTGCTAACGCCTAGTGCATTACCAAAGATTTATTACATACAGTATCTCACAAAAGTGAGTACACCACTCACATTTTTGTAAATATTTTATTCTATCTTTTCATGTGACAACACTGAAGAAATTATACTTTGCTACAATGTAAAGTACATGGTGGGCCATTTATATGATACGCCTTAATAAAATGGGAATGGTTGATGATATTAACTTCCTGTTTGTGGCACATTAGTACATGTGAGGGGGGAAACTTTTCAAGATGGGTGGTGACCATGGTGGCCATTTTGAAGTCGGCCATTTTAAATCCAACTTTTGTTTTTTCAATAGGAAGAGGGTCATGTGACACATTAAACTTATTGGGAATTTCACAAGAAAACAATGGTGTGCTTGGTTTTAACGTATGAGTTATTTACAAGTTTCTGACCACTTATAAAATGTGTTCGATGTGCTGCCCATTGTGTTGGATTGTCAATGCAACCCTCTTCTCCCACTCTTCACACACTGATAGCACAGTTACACGCCAATAACCGTGACTGGTATTTTTGGTATACGACACTTCTATGCTCTACACGTCGTGGACTTTGATACCTATGACCTTAGGACACGATCGTAAAGAGGACGCCACAACGATAGTCACACACTTCTCACCCTCTTCTCC
>BLSH010469145.1:1177312-1191612 GCA_018402905.1 Glandirana rugosa
CTCGGCGCATGGGCCTTCTGTCTTCTCCTGGATGCCCGAGTCGGTCAGCGCTAAGGACGCTGACATCTTTGTCCTCTTCTGTCTTCCGGGTACGCGGCTCCGGCGCTGTGAGTGGCCGGAGCCGCGTGACGTCACTCCCGCGCATGCGCGCGGGAGCTCTTCGCACCGGCAGCCAGCTCTGAGTTGCCGGCCGCCTCGGCCGGATGGTCAGAGCGCATGCGCCGCTAATGTCAGCGGCTGCATGCAGGGCGAATATCTCCTGAACCATGCAGGTTTAGGAGATATTCTTTTTACCTACAGGTAAGCCTTATTATAGGCTTACCTGTATGTAAAAATTGATTTTAGGGTTTACTACCGCTTTAACAAACATAATTTTGTAAAGTAAAAGGTTCCCTTCAAAGAAGAAATTTTATATTCATCTCTTCTGTTGTCTATGTTGTCTATGTTGCCAATCTCTGCTGTAGTGAAGAAAAATTGCCCATCCAAAGTATCTTCAGAATCTGGCACTTCATGGAGTATCCATTTTCTGCTCCCAAGCTGTCCACTGTGGTTCCTTCTGATGGCCCATACATTACAACAGGACACAGTAGGGTAAGGGCAGTAGATGGACCACTGAGTACAGTGGTGTCCAGGACCACTGCTTAAAGCATCATTCCACCCACAAATACATCTTTATATATTTCAAATCCTCTATGCATGATGAATCATCTTTGGAAAAAAAAAAATGTATACTCACCCTAAGTGCCCTGGTGCTATGTGTTCCCTGTAATCTTCCACTTCCTGATCCGGGGCACTCCTCATCACTTCCTGCCTTGTCTGGGCTCATGGGAGATGTGAGTCATCATTTCCCATGAGTCACTGGGCATCCCTGATCTGCAAAATCGCGTTATTTCCAGACAGGAAATAATGCGATTTTGTGGGGAGAGACATGTTATCTATGTTGCCATAAAAATGGGGCAGAACCTTCCTCCGTCGCTGCCCATTGTTATGGCAACGAGACACACACTCAAGATCGAGAGGTGCATGCTGGTTACCCAGTATGCACGTTATGCAGTAAGAGACTGGAGGAGGGTGCGAGTGAGCTTCACATGCCCACAGCTAAGATGGGAACTCCCAGTAAAGAAAAAATCAGCAATGTAAGTACAAAATAAATAGGAAGATTACCGTGATTTAAAACTATCAATTACTTTATTTGTGTAATGAATAGTAATAGGTGGATGCCAAAAAAAAAAAAAATTATGTGGGCGGAACTCCGCTTTAAAACATTTGTTACCCCCAACACTTCATATTCCTGATCTGTGCCTACTGTACCATGTACTTGTATGAGAAAGTATCCTGTTCTCTTTGTATTGCTTCCTTTATGTGAAATCCCTGGTTTTCCTGCTAGTCCCCTTGCTTTCCTATTAAAAACGGACCATGCTAAGCAGGTGAGCCCAGCATGGTCAGTTCTCTAGCTATGTTGGGAACTCAGTGTGCTCTCCTCCAATAATCAGACTTGTCCTGACACGCCCCCGCTGCACAGCCATTCACTGGGAAGCTCAGTGTGCTGCTGCTTCTCCTCCCCCCAGCTCTTATGCAGCTGAAAACAGAAGAAATGTGATCACTTATAAAAAAAAGGGAAAAAAGGTATTTAGAATTTTTTTTTATATATGTATACAAAAATGCTTTGCCTTTCATTTCTATTTTAAAAGGAATGGGTTGTTTTACAAGGTGATCATTTACAATCACTTTAAAGCATCAAATTTTGCAGACTCTTTATTTTACTCTTGATTTCACTTTACAGCAGAGATAGTGACACATGCCATGTTAGAATTTAGTATAGAATGTCTAACACTTTATTTTATACATTTATTTTAGCAACTCACTCACTTTAACAGTGGTAATGGGAACTCTGGGTAGAAAGTGTACATAGGCTGTCTCCAACTGTAAATCTGTCCTAATGCAGGAAACATCATGAAAGATGACTCCCCAGATGATATTACCGTTCAATTACTTACGAGGCCTGTTTTTTTTTTTTTTTGCTCCGTATACAAATTTATTGTGTTTTTGCCTTGAATAAGAGCTGGTTCTGAATTGTAGTCCTGCCATAAATTTCAGATTTCTAAAGTGTACAGTTTTTGATTAGACTGGGATACTGAGATGCTTATTCAGTTCTGTGGTAGTTTCCAAGGCTAGAAATGTTGTGACATAAAGCAATCAGCCCATTAAGTTTCTGTTGTCCATGTCAAGGAGCTTCCAAATATTACAACTTTCTCAATGCAGATTTCCATGTCTTATCTTTACTGTTCCCATTGACACATTCAATAATTCTGCATGTTTTTGGTACCATTTGAACTTCTTGGCACACACCTCTTTCTAATCTGGCAAATTCTGCTAATTGTCAAGTAACCCAATATAACTCACCAACTGTTCTCCTCCCATAGAAGCTATGTGGCAGTTGCTAACCAACTGTGAAAATAATGGCGAAGAAAAAAAAAACAAAAAGCAAAAAACAAATACAATTGTAAATTATGTCTATATGGGTTTTTAGGAAAGATTCATAAAACATTAAATTTTTGGTTTATGTCCCAGGAGAAGATTCCTCTGTGAGCCCGCGGGCCATGTGAATTTCAGCAGAGACATACTGAATTTCTATTAAAATTTTACTATTGATTTGTTCATTGATTTTACTTCTGTTTGAATGTGTACAATGCTTTTCAAAGTGTACAACAGATGTCATGCAAATTATCTGTCTTGGAATCTTGCCCTTTGTTTTAGTAATATTGCTCCTGCCTTTTTCTTCAAAAATGCATATTACTCATTCACATTCAAAATAATAATACTAAGTCTATCTTCTTCTTCATCTTCTGCATAACTGCATATTACTCACATATATTTGCATTCCCATTCATAATAATAATTTATTCTTCTTTATAAATGCATATTACTCAAATGTAATTTCATTCACATTCAGAATAACAAAAATGATGAAGTACTGATACAAACAAGAAATGTTATCAATATGGCCAGCCAAATTCTGCATTATCAATGTGCCAGTAAAATCTTGAAGTATGTGTGGTTGAGGTTGGCCAGCCTGGGTATAGCCCATTTTATGCAGTATGTCAAGTGAGACTTGGAATTGCTGCAGTTTAAAGTGGATTTTGTACTAAAAATAAAAAGTCAGCTTATTTGCAGAGGGCCTCATCCCCTATGCCAAATAGATGACCTAAAATTAAAAAAAAAGGTGTGAGTTAAAATAGTAAATGAATATATTTACTCAATTGGGTCGTCCAAATTTGAGAAGATTATCCTATGCTGGAGTGCCATCTCACAAAATTTGGGGTACCCAGCATTCTCTGAGATTGTTGGAAGGATGTTTGCAGAACAGAAGCCAAGGGGAAAGCTAAGTATATTAACCAATTCAGCCCCGGAAGGATTTCCCCCTTTAGGACCAGAGCCCTTTTTGCGATTCAGCACTGCGTCGCTTTAACTGACAATTGCGCAGTCGTGCGATGTTGTACCCAAACGAAATTTGCGTCCTTTTTTCCCCACAAATAGAGCTTTCTTTTGGTGGTATTTGATCACCGCTGCGTCATTTCTGATTGCCGCTATAAACAAAAGAAGAGCGACAATTTTGCAAAAAAACCCAAATTTCTTACTTTTTGCTAAAATACAAATCCAAAAAAAAAAAATATAAAAAAACATTTTTTTTCATCGGTTTTGGCCGATTTATAGTCTTCCTCATATTTGTGATAAAAAAAAAATCGCAATCGGCGTTTATTGATTGGTTTGCACAAAAGTGGTCGCGTTTACGGATGATGAGAATTCATTTCTGGGGTTTTTATTTTTTTTTATTTTTTACTAGTAATGGCAGCAATCTTTAGCGGTACTGCGATATTTCAGCGGACATGTCGGACCATTTTGACACTTTTTTGGGACCATTGGTATTTATACAGCGATCAGTGCTATAAAAATGCACTGATTACTGTGTAAATGTCATTGGCAGTGAAGGGGTTAACCTGCAGGGGGCGCTCTAAGGGTTAACTGTGCTCCCAGGGCGTGTTCTAACTGTGTGGGTACTGCCCTAGCTGGGGAAGGGAAGTGATCACAGCCTCCATGTAGAGGAAGGCTGTGATCACAGCCCTTCCCCCTCTCACAGAACCGAGGTCCGTGTTTACTTACACGGACCTCCGTTCTTTCACTCCGGGGGGGGGCATCACGGGTGGCCAGCGGAGATCGAATCCACTGCACCCGCTCCCTGGCCCTCCCCGGACACAGTGAGCGACTAGGCTCGATCTCGCAGCCGCCGTCGTATGACGGCGATTCGCGCAATAGAGCCACCTTGTCGCCGTCAAATGCCGATCAGCGGTCGGCAAGCGGTTAATAAACTTTTTTATCATTACAGTGGAACCTTGGATTACAAGCATAATCCGTTCCAGGAGAATGCTTGTAATCCAAAGCACTCATATATCAAAGCATGTTTCCCCATAGGAAACAATGGAAACTCTGTTAATTTGTTCCACAGTCACTGCTTATCTATGCAGGACTGTATGTGGCCACAGTTCCAGGAGCGCCTGGTGTATGTAATACCTCATGTGGCCAGATTTAAGGGGGGGGGCTGGTGAGCCTCTAAAACATCGGAATCACTCGGCAATGCTCGGAAAGTGTTTACACTTTCGGTATAGAATGCCGAGAATTTCCGGCCGCCTCCGAGGCTCACCAACGCCCCGAAAACCTGGCCACGTGCAGTATTGCATGCAAAAAGGAAAATTTTTAGTCGTTATGAGAGACATCACTCGCAAACGGAGTCAGAATTAAAAAAAAAAAACTGCTCATATTGTGAGACGCTCATTAACCGCGTTACTTGCAATCCAAGGTTCCACTGTATTTTTTTTATCTCAGTGGACTGTTTTGGCATGTGGGGGGAGGTATTTAGTAAATAAGCAGGCCTAGCTTGTAGTGCAAACTCTCTTTGTGTTGAATATGCTTACATTACTCTTAGAAACACATGAATACTTTGGCTCTAGATTTGATAACATGAGCCATTAGTCAGCAGCCATGGGAAGGATAAGAGCCGAAGGCTAATTTGGGAAACACTTCTTTTCCAAACTGTCTGAGAGACAGACACAGACTGCAAAAAGACAACTGTGTCACCCTCAAGGGACAAAGAGAAAACATTTTCATCATAGATAGTGACCTGTTTTTTTTCCGATAAAGATAAGACTCAGTATGAAACTGTAATAATGTTTCTCCAATAAGTAAAACAAGAAACATTAGGCCTAATATTAGCAATCTGATCACATGTGAGCATTTCTATTATGCTACTTGTTATTCACTGCTTTAATTACAGGAACACAGTTTTCAATATTACTCATTGACTTTAGCCATGTAGCTTGGCACAGCTATGTCAAAGCGTATGAAAAACCAAAATGTTCCCTTTTTTATTGTTAAAACTCTTGTTAAATTTAACTATTGTCTGTGTCACTGCTGCAAAATTGGTGCAAGATTAATTTTGCAAGTTTTGAAACATTTAGCATAGTCACAGCAATCACAACAACCCTACTGCATTGACCATTTTGATACTGAGATTTATTGTATTTGACAATTGCCTACTATTGCACACAGTAAATTCCACGTAGCATATCTGAAACTATTTTAGTATTTTAGTTTTATTTTTGTTGTTGTATTTTATTAAACTTCTCCTATTCCAAAGCTGAACTCCAAGGAAATTTAAAAAAATGGGGGCACCCCACTGCAAGGTTTAAATGCCCATTTTTTGCCAAATTAACACATTTCATTTTATAATTATATTTACTGCAGTTCTTCTTAACCAGTTCCCGACCGCACGCCGTGTTTTCACGGCGGCAGTCGGGTTGCTGAGCGTGAATCGCCGTAAAAAGATGGCGATCTGCAATCAGCCACTAGGGGGCGGCGCGCGCGCGCACCCGCCGCACTCCTGAGGAGTGTGCCCGCGGCTCGGGCGCACCCGATATCCGCCGGCGAGCCGTGATGAGCGGCTACAGGGAAAGGACGGGGAACCGCCGATGTAAACACGGTGGTTCCCCGCTCTGTTAGTAGGGGCATGAGTGATCTACTGATCCCTGTCACTGGGATCAGTTAGATCTCTCATGCCCATGTTAGTCCAACCCCCCCACAGTAAGAACACACCCAGGGAACACAGTTAACCACTAGCTCTCCCCCCCAGGTTAACCCCTTCACTGCCAATGACATTTATACAGTAATCAGTGGACATTTAAATTTCTGATCGCTGAATAAATGTCATTGGTCCCAAAAAAGTGTCAAAAATGTCCGAAATGTCCGCTGAAATATCGCATTACCGCTAAAAATCGCAGATCACCGCCATTACTAGTAAAAATTTAAAAAAAATAAAAACCCCAGAAATGAATTCTCACCGTCCGTAAACGCGGCCACTTTTGTGCAAACCAATCAATAAACACAGATTGCAATTTTTTTTATCACAAATATGAGGAATTATATAAATCGGCCAAAAACAGTGAAAAAAATGTTTTCTTATATTTTTTTTTGTTTTTTTGCAAAATGGTCGCTCTTCTTTTGTTTATAGCGGCGATCAGAAATGACGCAGAGGCGATCAAATACCACCAAAAGAAAGCTCTATTTGTGGGAAAAAAAGGACGCAAATTTTGTTTGGGTGCAACGTCACACGACCGCGCAATTGTCAGTTAAAGCGACGCAGCGCCGTATCGCAAAAAGTGCTTTGGTCCTAAAGCTGGAAAACCTTCCGGTTGGTAAGTGGTTAAAGCAGACCTTGTATAAAAACAGAAGTTTTGATTATTTTGTTAACCGCCACTTTTTTCTGTCTGCACCAGTGATGTGGAAAGCTGAGGATCTTAAATCTTGTAAGAAAGCACTATGCAGGGGAACATTCTTGCAGGATTTTTTATCCTCAGCTTTACAAGGAACCACACCACAGCGGACTGACATTGTGTGCTGAGCGTGTGCTCATTGCATTCTCCATGATCATTGGCTGAGCTGTCTCCCACAGCTTTCGGTCATGGCTTCTGATTAGGAGCCAGCCGGATGGACTCCTGATCATGTGACCACAGTGAGAGCCATTCACAGAAGTCACGTAATTAGAAAGCCACTCCACCTCTCTGTATTAAACCCCACTTAAAGGGCTGTTGGGAAGTGGTGTGAAGGAGTAAAAGAAAGCCGAAGAATAACAGATCAACAGGTGGAAAATAAAGCTTGAAAAAAAAAGGAAAATATTGCGACCACGACATTTTAGAATTGCCAAGCTGCACATTAAGTTTTAGCTTTGCTTTAACATTTTAGTAAAACTGCAACTTACAACATTTTATCCTAAAGAAAGGGACCATAAACCATTTCCTGAAATATTTTTCTGCAAAAATATGTAGAGAAGTGTAATTTGTCAACCATAGAACAGCTGGGGCCTCGGTCATTTATTATCTTTATACAAGTATAGTGATAGGGCCACAGGTGGCCCATAAAACACTAGTTTGGCACTGTTGGTCTAAGCCTTTGAACATCATAAGCATAAGACCAGATGGAAAGACAAAAATAATACAACATACTTTGATAGAATTATATCTGCTTAGTCAAGTGCAAATGATTTTTGCTAATAATATTTTGTGTACATAGCGTTTATAGATCTACATATATGACAATGCCCATGAGCCCATGGGTAATTACATGTTTTGTTTCTTCAGAGCAATCTTGTGTGTGTGTTTTTGGATGTGATATAATTAGAGTGCAGGAGCCCCATTGCTCACTTATTTAAACTACCAAGTGAGATTGGTGGTTGACACTGAAGAAAGGACAGCGAATAAGATAATAAAGAAAACTGCTGCACCGCACAAAGTGACAGTCGTATTTTGTACATAACCAGCATGTGGGCTAAACAAAAACATTCAAGTGCACATCTTCACCACCTTCACCCCTGTAAGGATGGACCAAGTCTCAGGTCCTACGGACTGCATTTATTGCAAGTCTGGATTGTAACTTATTCTTACTGCCAGGGCCATATTTGGAGCTTATACTGACTTATAGTGGACCTTACCAGAGGCGTCTCTCTAATTAGGCAAATTAGGCGGTCATCTAAGGCCTCGCACTCACAGGAGCCTCGCAACTGCCTTATTTGACACTGGCACCAGTACCGAGATAGAGAGTACTGACACCAGCACTTTAAAACTCTTAATATATGCAATTTATGAAGTTAATTTTTTTATTGCTTAAATTATTTTTCCCATTATGGGCGTGAGTAGGGCCTCATGTCTAGGTTTTGCCTAAGGCCTCACAAAGCCTAGAGCCGCCTCTGGACCTTTCCCTCATTTTTTTTTTACTTTACTTACCTTTTTTTGGTTTCCACTTCCTAATTTCCCTGAAGGCAGTGGAGGCATAGCCCTGGCCCCCTGTGGGGACCGCATCACCGTTGCTTTCAGGGAAATCTCATACCTAAACTGCAAGATCTTACAGTGGTGTCATACTGTGCATGCATGAGATGAAGCACATTGTGTCATACATTTCATCTCACGCATGCACCAATAGCTGGTAAAAGAAAATATCTCCTGAGAACTTGTGAGATCTCAGGGGAAGGTTTTTCTTTCATTTCAACAGATGCATGTAATGTCATACAGTGTATGTGAAAGATATGTAGTATGACAGAACAGTGATGTAAATTTTCAAAATGGCAGCAGGGCATTGCGAAAGTTCGCCCACCCACAACTGTCTGGGACATGTGACATGTCCCAGGAGGTTGCCATACCAGTCTAAAAATGCATCTCATCTCTCAAATGTGCACTGGGGTGCCACATGTAAACAGCAGAAAGTCAGAGCCATCTTCCCACAGTCAAGGTGGCAACACAGAGAATCCGGTGACTGGCAGAGAACCAACTCAGGTGAAGACAGCACTGGACTCCTGGGCTGCCAAGTGTCTATTTATTGAAAGTCAGCAGCTACAGTATTTCTAGCTTATTTTTTTACAATGGTCATAATTAATCTTAAGGGCTCATTTACACTTGCTTCGGCTTCAATGCACATTAAAGCTCCTACTGCTTCAACTTTTACGATGTGGTGTTGATGCTTCAGTGGTGCTTCAATGAAGCTTCAGTGGAATTTCAGTGATGCTTATTCAAAGCTTTGTTAAAGCTTGGCATATGCCCTGTGTGTGTGTTAATATCTCACACCTGCAATTACTCCAAAACAAAGCGAAGCTAAAGCTGAATTAAAGCCAAAAACAGCAGGTGCTTCAAGCGAGCTTTCTCATAGACTTCTATGGAGGCTTTGAAGACACTTTCAAAGCCAAAGCAAAGCAAGGTGTAAACAGAACTGCTAACCATTTTATTTAGTGACATGAGCTGTGACATCAGCTTTGACGGGCTTTAACCACTTCACCCCCGGAAGGATTTCCCACTGTAGGACCAGAGCACTTTTTGCGATTTGGCACTTCATCGCTTTAACTGACAATTGCGCGGTCGTACGACGTTGTACCCAAACAATATTTGCGTCCTTTTTTCCCCACAAATAGAGCTTTCTTTTGGTGGTATTTGATCACCTCTGCGTCATTTCTGATCAGCGCTATAAATAAAAATAGCGTCAATTTTGCAAAAAAAAAACAATATTTCTTACTTTTTGCTAAAATACAAATCCAAAAAAAAACAAACAAATGTATTCATCGATTTTGGCCAATTTATATTCTTCCGCATGTTTTTGGTAAAAAAAAAAAAAATCTCAATTGGCGTTTATTGATTGGTTTGCGCAAAAGTTGCCGCGTTTGCAAACTATTAATTTCTGGCGTTTTTACATTTTTTTTTTACTAGTAATGGCGGCGATCTACGATTTTTATCGGGACTTTGATTTTGGGGCTGACAGGTCGGACATTTTTGACACTTTTTTGGGACCAATGACATTTATACAGCCTTAGAAATTTAAATATCCACTGATTACTGTATAAATGTCATTGGCAGTGAAGAGGTTAACCTGCAAGGGGAGATCTAGGGGTTAATTGTGTTCCCTAGGCATTTTCTAGCTGTGAGGGGGCTCGGCTACTATGGGCATAAGAGATCTAACTGATCCCAGTGACAGGGATCAGTAGATCTCTTACATGCCCCCTGACAGAGCGGTGAACCGCCATGTTTACATCGGCAGCTCCCCATTCTTTCTCTCTGGCAGGTCATCGTTGCTCGCCGGCAGACATGGGGTCCGCCTGAGCTGCGAGCACACTCCTGCAGAGTGTGGCATGCGCAGAACGCCGCTTATATACGGCGAGTCAGCGCCACACTACCGCTGTATAAATACAGTATGCGGTCGGGAACTGGTTAAGAGAGCTTTAACAAAGCCTGTCTGAAGCAAGTCAAAGAGAGCCCTTAAAGAGGTTGTAAACCTCTGAAGAAATACTAAAACAAAACCTGCACGACGAAGGCATAATGAGCTAGTATACATCGCATACTAGCTCATTATGAAATACTTCAGAACAAAGCCCTGCAGTGCCATCCACACACTGCAGACATGGCCGACCATCTTTCTTCTGGGTTCGTGGGCTCCGGCACTATAACTGGCCGGAGCCGCAATGATGTCTCTCCCGCGCATGTGCGTGGGAGCTGCCGGTCATGGCACAAGCCCTGAAGAAAAGGCACGAGCAGCCCGTTTCTTCAGTGTGCATGCACCGATGTCACCGCAAGTGTATATAGTAAATATTTCCTAAACGGTGCAAATTTAGGAGATATTTATAGTACCTACAGGTAAGCCTTATTATAGGCTTACCTGTAGGTACAATTAACCACTTCCACACTGCCTACCGTATATTTACGGTGGCAGTGTGGACGCTGAGCGCGAATCGCCATAAAAAAGCGGCGATCTGTGAGTGGCTGCTAAGGGGCGCGCGTGCGCCCGCCATGCTCTTGAGGAGTGTGCCCGCAGCTCGGGCGGACCCGATGTCCGCCGACGAGCCGCAATGAGCGCCCACAGCCAAAGAACGGGGAACCGCCAATGTAAACACGGCGGTTCCCCACTCTGTTAGTGGGGGCATGGGAGATCTACTGATCCCTGTCACTGGGATCAGTTAGATCTCTTATGCCCATGGTAGACCAGTCCCCCCACAGTTAGAACACACCTTGGGAACACAGTTAACCCCTAGATCTCCCCCTGCAGGTTAACCCCTTCACTGCCAATGACATTTATACAGTAATCAGTGGACATTTAAATTTCTGATCGCTGTATAAATGTCATTGGTCCCAAAAAAGTGTCAAAAATGTCCGACATGTCCGCTGCAATATCGCAGTACCGCTAAAAACAAAAAAAATAATAAAAACCCCAGAAATTAATTCTCATCATCCGTAAACGTGGCCACTTTTGCGCAAACCAATCAATAAACGCCAATTGTGATTTTTTTTTACCAAAAATATGAGGAAGAATATAAATCGCCCAAAACGATGAAAAAAATGTTTTTTATATATTTTTTTTTTGGATTTGTATTTTAGCAAAAAGTAAGAAATTTGGGTTTTTTGCAAAATTGTCGCTCTTCTTTTGTTTATAGCGGCGATCAGAAATGATGCAGAGGTGATAAAATACCACCAAAAGAAAGCTCTATTTGTGAGAAAAAAAGGATGCAAATTTAGTTTGGGTACAACGTCGCACGACCGCGCAATTGTCAGTTAAAGGGACGCAGTGCCGAATCGCAAACAGTGCTCTGGTCCTAAAGTGGGAAATCCTTCCAGGGCTGAAGTGGTTAAAGAGGAAGAGTTTACTTCCTCTTTAAGAAGCATAGGAGTTGATTTACTGAAAGCAGATAGACTGTTCACTTTGCAAGGGAATTTTCTCTTAGCTTAGTGAATGTGGTGAAAGTTCACTTGGCAAAGAATACCCAATCACATGCAAGGAACAAAAAGTAGTATTTTTATTTGCACATGATTGGATAATGGAAGTTATCAGAGCTTCACCTCATTCACTAAACTAGAGGAAAATATAGACTGTCCTTCAAGAAGACCTTCTTTCCTATTGTTTACCTTGTCCAGCCATACTAAGTCAGTTTATAAGGTCACATTCCATAACCAGCGAATGATACATTTGTATATAAAGCACGTGCATTGCTTAATTCACTTATATCTTACACCAGGGGAGGCATAGCTTCAGTAAGTATTATCAAATTAGGACAGCTGTTGTGGAAACATTGGCAAGAAGAAAAATCCTTGATCCTATGATCTCTTAGCAATAATGGAATATATATTACAGCACGCAAAGCAAAACTTAACATAATATGCCTATACATTTCAGCATTTATAAAGCGAAACATTTTTAACCCATTAAAATGCTTTTAAAGGTGGTTAGCACTCTTGCCTAGCAGCAAAAGGGTCGCTGGTTCGAATCCCAACCACGACCCTACCTGCCTGGAGTTTGCATGTTCTCCCTGTGCCTGCGTGGGCTTCCACCGGGTACTCTGGTTTCCTGCCACACTCCAAAGACATGGTGGTAGGTTAATTGGATCCGGTCTAAATTGGCCCTAGTATCTGTATGTGTGAATGTGAGTTAGAGACTTTAGATTGTAAGCTTCTGGAGGGTAGGGACTGATGTGAATGTACAATGTATATGTAAAGCGCTGCGTAAATTGATGGCACAATATAAGTACTTGAAATAAATAAAAATAAATAAAGGTGACATTTAAAAAAAAAAATGGAACTGGAAGTGTTTTAACGTACAGTATATTTATTATGTTTGGAACTGAAAAATAATTAAAAAAAAAAGATATTTTTGTTTTATTTTGAGGCAGGTAAATATCAAATAGTGCAAATAAATATTGAACACTTAGGCCTCATACACACGGGCGTTTTGCACGCCGGCGTTTGTAGGCGTTTTTTGCAGCTCTCCATGTTATTCAATGGCCTTCTAAAAACGCCGGCGTTAGTGAGCAGTAGAGGGCGTCGGCGTTAGTGAGCTGTTTTTAGAATGCGGGACCATCGCGTTCTGTAGCTGTAGCGTTTTGGCGTTTTTTGACGCCAATTGGCAAAACGCTCACTAACGCTTGCTAACGCCCGCTAACGCCATACCGGCGTTAACAAGCATTTTTTGATGCTGGCGTTTTTAGGTTGAAAAATAGCAGAGGACTGATTTTTTTTTTAAAAACGCCTATTGACGCCAACGCTCACTAACGCTGCAAAACGCCGCAAAAAACGCAGATTTTTTAAAAAACGTCGGACCTGGCGTTTTGCTTATTTATTATAAAATGCCCGTGTGTATGAGGCCTTACAGTACACTTTACAGTAGGTGGCAAGTATACAGAAAAATACCATCTCTACAACAATGATTAATCATACAGATCCCTTAATTATTAATCAACAAATTCCTAGTGTCTATATAATATGAAGTGCTCAATGTTTCAAAAGTACATTTTCTTCAAATATTCTCTTTGTACATCCAAGTAAAAATCTAGACTCTCACCAGACGTTTTGACCTATGTATATTAATGGGTCAAAATGAGCTCAATAAACAATAATTGCAGCCTCCAGGGGTTTAATGAAACAAAAAACATCTACTTAGTGTAGTATTTACTACAAACTAGGTAAAAGTGTACAAATGTGCTTAAATGAAACAAAAACATGGACCCTTACCAAAGCAAACACCCATTATGTATCATAGGGCAAAACCACACATGATGTTGTATACCATCAACAAAGTTATGAGCTCTGGCAGAAACCCCACTTTTGGTACCAGATATGTCCGACGTCACTTCCTCTACGTGTTTCGTCACCTGACTTGTTCAAGAGGATGTGGTGTCAGACCAGGAAGCTCCTTGTATACCTCCTTCTGCCCATAATGGTTACATATATTGACTCCATTATAACTTCAGACAAAAATGATTACTGTACATATAAAGGATAACTCAAGTAATAAAACGTAATGCTGATCTAAAACTACGATCCAACTTACACTAAAACTGGACTTTTATCCCCATTAGATATATTATATTACATTCCTTTACACACTTTTACTTAAATAAAACAATAAAATTCCTAGAAATTCATCTAGCAATTGCATATGATATTGCACCTCTCTACAATAAACAATACAGATGCATACCAAGTAAAATGAAAATAAATATATTTACTAAAATTAATATTTAAAAAACTTTTTTTTTATGTAAAGAGGACCTATAATTCTTTATAAATCCCACCCAGAGCTAAAAATCTGAAATAAAACCATTTAAATTGAGTTGAACATTTAGACCAGTGGGCCACATGAAATTTAACTTTTAAATCCAGTACGTTTCATTTTTCGAAATTTCTTTACTCTTATTATAACCTCTCCAATATTCAGCAACTATATATATA
>BLSH010469145.1:1191622-1211491 GCA_018402905.1 Glandirana rugosa
TGGAGGTGTGGGGGGGGGGGGGTGTGCTGCATGGGGGGAGTGATTGGAGGTGTGGGGGGGTGTGCTGCATGGGGGGAGTGATTGGAGGTGTGGGGGGGGGGTGTGCTGCATGGGGGGAGTGATTGGAGGTGTGGGGGGGGTGTGCTGACTGGGGGGGTGATTGGAGGTGTGGGTGGGTGTGCTGCATGGGGGGGTGATTGGAGGTGTGGGTGGGTGTGCTGACTGGGGGGGGGGGAGTGATTGGAGGCACTGTGCTGGATGGGGGAAGAGGACAGGTGGCATATGTATGCTGGGGGAGGGGGGCATTGGAGGAAGAGGTCTGCTTGGGGCATATTGGTGGCAGAGTAGTGTTGGGGGGTACAGAGGTGTGAACGGGGGAGAGCTTCATATAAGACCCAAAGGCTATTAACCCCCACAGCATAAGTTCAGTGACAAGAAGAAGATGGGATATTCCTGCACAAGATTTCTCCAGGACCCAGCTGCTTGGGATAACCTTCATTATTGATAAGTAAGCCTGCTAAAGCTATAGAGAGTTTTTTTTTTTTTTTAGCTTAACCACTTCAGCCCCAGAAGGATTTCCAGCTTTAGGACCGGAGCCCTTTTTGCGATTCGGCGCTGCGTCGCTTTAACTGACAATTGCGCGGTCGTGCGACGTTGTACCCAAACGAAATTTGCGTCCTTTTTTTCCCACAAATAGAGCTTTCTTTTGGTGGTATTTGATCACCGCTGCGTCATTTCTGATCGCCGCTATAAACAAAAGAAGAGCAACAATTTTGCAAAAAAACCCAAATTTCATACTTTTTCCTAAAATACAAATCCAAAAAAAAATATAAAAAACATTTTTTTTCACCGTTTTTGGCCGATTTATATTCTTCCTCATATTTGCGATAAAAAAAATCGCAATCGGCGTTTATAGATTGGTTTGCACAAAAGTGGTCGCGTTTATGGATGATGAGAATTCATTTTTGGGGTTTTTAATTTTTTTTATTTTTTACTAATAATGGCGGCGATCTGTGATTTTTTGCGGTACTGCGATATTTCAGCGGACATGTCGGACCATTTTGACACTTTTTTGGGACCATTGGCATTTATACAGCGATCAGTGCTATAAATATGCACTGATTACTGTGTAAATGCCATTGGCAGTGAAGGGGTTAACCTGCAGGGGGCGCTCTAAGGGTTAACTGTGTTCCCTGGGCGTGTTCTAACTGTATGGGGGCTTGCCTAGCTGGGGAAGGGAAGTGGTCACAGCCTTCACGTAAAGGAAGGCTGTGATCACAGCCCTTCCCCCTCACACAGAGCGGAGGTCCGTGTTTACATACACGGACCTCCGCTCACTCGCTCCGGGGGGGCCATCACGGGTAGCCGGCGGCAATCGAAGCTCACTGAACTCGTATGAAGGCGATTTGCGGGAACGAGCCACTTTGCCGCCGTCAGATGCCGATCAGCGGTCGGCAAGTGGTTAACTTTAAAGTTGTAGTAAAGTCCCGTATATATATTTTTTTCTTTTTTAGGGCTCCCCTGCAGGTATATACCATAATGTGCTAATATACACAGCATATTAACACATTGTGATTTTTTTCTTTTTTAAATGTTGGCAACTATGGTATTCCGATTTTTAAAATACCTGTCTTCCTTTCCCTATTGCTGCACCCTCTCTCCTATTGGGCACAGCATGGAAGTTTTGGTTTGCCTCACCTGCCAGCTGTCCATAGCCAGTGAGGGGAAGCAGTGAATGCATAATCCCATTGCAGGCTTATGCATTTCTCGCTTACCCTCACCGGCTATATGCAGCTGGCAGGTGAGGCAAACCAAAACTTCCACGCTGTGCCCGGCCATATGGGGGTGGGGGGGGCACCAAAATGCACTTTCGCCTGAGTAGATAAAAATCCTTGCACCAGCCCTGACTGCAAACACATTTAAGGACATAAGAGTAAAATATCGTTATCCTGGCAGCAAATTGTCACCACAAAAAAACAGACACACACCTGGTAGTGATAAATAAGTTGAATGTATTATCACGGTTTAACACATGAGGGAACTCAAGGCACTGTTAAACTTAGATGCTGAGAATCAATACATGAAAAACGACAACCTTCAATATTTAGCAACTATATATATATATATATATATATATATATATATATATATATATATATATATATATGCAACAAAATGTAAGCTTTACTAGATCTCTATTGAAATAAATATGTTTAGAGAGACATGGGTTTTTTATAACCTGATGTTCTCAAACATTTAATTTTCTTGTTGTGTGCCCTACATATTGGAGACTGCAAAGACTCTTGAACAGGTAAGTAACAAATGATTACAGGTAATTACAGGTAATGGATTGCCTAATGTGATATTCCTTTCCACCGGTGTTACAATGCCTTGAAAAAGTATTCATACCCCTTAAAATTTTCCACATTTTGCCATGTTACAACCAAAAACTTAAATGTATTTTATTGGGGTTTTATGTGATAGGCCGACACAAAATGGCACAGAATTGTGAAGTGGAAGGAAAATTATAAATCGTTTTCAAAACGTTTTACAAATAAATATTTGAATAGTGTGGTGTGCATTTGTATTGAGCCCCCCTGAGTCAATACTTTATAGAACCACCTTTTGCTGCAGTTACAGCTGCAAGTCTTTTTGGGTGTGTCTCTACCAGCTTGGCACATCTAGAGAGTGGCATTTTTGCCCATTGTTCTTTGCAAAATAGCTCAAGCTCTGTCAGATTGGATGGAGAGCGTCTGTGAACAGCAATTTTCAAGTCTCGGCACAAATTCTCAATTGGATTTAGGTCTGGTCTTTGACTGGGCCATTCTAACACATGAATATGCTTTGATCTAAACCATTCCATTGTAGCTCTGGCTACCTCCGCCCCAGTCTCAAGTCTTTTGCAGACTCTAACAGGTTTTCTTCTAAGATTGCCCTGTATGTGGCTCCATCCATCTTCCCATCAACTCTGACCAGCTTCCCTGTCCCTGCTGAAGAAAATCATTCCCATAACACAGGTGCCCTCAAACTATGGCCCTCCGGTTGTTCAGGAACTACAATTCCCATCATGCCTAGTCATGTCTGTGAATGTTACAGTTTTACAATGCCTCATGGGATGTGTAGTTCCGCAACAGCTGGAGGGCCATAGTTTGAGGATGCCTGCCATAACATGATGCTGCCACCATCATGTTTCACGGTGGGGATGGTGTGTTCAGGATGATGTGCAGTGTTAGTTTTCCACCACACATAGCGTTTTGCTTTTAGGCCAAAAAGTTCAATTTTGGTCTCATCTGACCAGAGCACCTTCTTCCACATGCTTGCTGTATCCCCCACATGGCTTCTCACAAACTGCAAACAGGACTTCTTATGGCTTTCTTTCAGCAATGGCTTTCTTCTTGCCGCTCTTCCATAAAGGCAAGATTTGTGGAGTGCACGACTAATAGTTGTCCTTCGGACAGATTTTCTCGCCTGAGTTGTGGATCTCTGCAGCTCCTCCAAGGTTACCTCTTGGCTGCTTCTTTGATTAATGCTCTCCTAGCCCAGGCTGTCATTTTAGGTGGACGGCCATGTCTTGGTAGGTTTGTGGTTGTGCCATAATCTTTCCATTTTTGGATGATGGATTGAACAGTGATCCGTGAGATGTTCAAAGCTTAGGATATTTTTTGCAACCTAACCTAGCTTTAAACTTCTCCACAACTTTATCCCTGACCTATCTGGTGTGTTCCATGGCCTTTATGATGCTGTTTGTTCACTAAGGTTCTCTAACAAACCTGTGAGGGCTTCACAGAACAGCTGTATTTATACTGAGATTAAATTACACACAGGTGGACTCTATTTACTAATTAGCTGACTTTTGAAGGCAATTGGTTCCACTAGATTTTAGTTAGGGGTATCAGAGTAAAGGGGGCTGAATACAAATGCACGCCACACTTTTCACATATTTATTTGTAAAAAAAAAATTGAAAACCATTTATCATATTCCTTCCATTTCACAATTATGTGCCACTTTGTGTTGGTCTATCACATAAAATCCCAATAAAATGCATTTACGTTTTTAGTTGTATAATGACAAAATGTGGAAAATTTCAAGGGATATGAATACTTTTTCAAGCCACTGTAGATTTGAACTCATCTATTTTCATTTTTGTACACTCGTGATGATTGATGACCTAGGGGGATTGTGGAAGATCTACTGGAAAGTGATATGACTGATTAGGAGGATTTACAATATTCTTAAGCCTTTGCTGACCTTCGATGAAATCGAGGGGTCACTGGACTGATGGTGAGTGTGCACTTCTCACAGTGGTGGTGATGGTGGCACTATTAGATTATCCATTCAGGCACAGAAGATTTAAACGCACAATGTGGGGAATACAGCGCATGTTGATGGACTTTATTTGATCTTAACACGCTTATGGACTTATTTAATTGTTGATTTATGTGGTGGTTTGAATGTGTTAGCGCCTTCTTTTTCCTGTTTTTAATTCTGCACAAAAAGCGAATATTTTCTTTTTCACTTTAACAAGGGTAGCTTAACGGTTTGTATTAATTTAGAACCGGATGCTTTTATATTTAATAATTTGTTAACCATATCAGCCATTTGACTTAAGGCTATGTTGTGAATAGTCTTTAGTGAATAGTTCTTATTATGAACAGCCTCGAAGAGCAGAATACTGGAACTTTTAGAGTTACACAATTGAGCTGTGATGCCCTTTATCAGTTACAGTTTACTTTTACTTGTAATACTTTACCCTAAGGTAAGTCAACATTTTTAAAGGTTTTATATTTTTGTCTTTAACTATGTTGGGGACATTTTCCCCTAATTCCTGATTCTTGTGATGCCAATACAAATAATGCAGGAAGTGGTTGTCAACAGACAACAATAAAAACATTATCAGAAGTTCCAACTCTTCCCCACTCAAAAAAAAGATCCAAACATTCTCTCTATATTGAAAACAAAATAAAGTTTTTGTTTGACGTAGACCTCAATTTTATGCAAAAAAATGTCACATAATGCAGCTCTGTATTAATGCATCAGAAAATTATTTTTTTATGCAAGCAATGTACCTTGGTATCAGCCTCTTCCATTGTCTGTGCACTGTAAGAGGAGGGAGAAGCAGCACAGTTCATCTATCGATTCACTGCTGTCAAGGAGCATGTTGATAGGAGGGGAAAGCAGAGTGACAGAGAGATGAGCTTATCACCTTGCTGCTTCTCCTTTTACTGTCCATTCACAGGTTGGGGTATGTCTTTGACAGCCTGGGCACAGAGAAAGTTAGATAAATGATGCTGGCCATCATTCAACCTAGAAGACCAAACACATCTAGTGGTGAAAAGGACAGCTCCAGATTAACCACTTGCCGACCGCCGATCGGCATCTGACGGCGGCAAAGTGGCATGTTCCCGCAAATCGCCGTCATACGACGGCGGCTGCGGGAACGAGTTTAGTGAGCGCGCGCGCGCCGCCGGAGGCGCGCCCGCGCGCTCACTGTGTCCAGGGGGGGCCAGGGAGAGGGTGCGGCGGCTTCGATTGCCGCCGGCTACCCGCGATGGCCCCCCCGGAGCGAGTGAGCGGAGGTCCGTGTATGTAAACACGGACCTCCGCTCTGTGTGAGGGGGAAGGGCTGTGATTACAGCCTTCCTTTACGTGAAGGCTGTGACCACTTCCCTTCCCCAGCTAGGCAAGCCCCTATACAGTTAGAACACGCCCAGGGAACATAGTTAACCCTTAGCGCGCCCCCTGCAGGTTAACCCCTTCACTGCCAATGGCATTTACACAGTAATCAGTGCATTTTTATAGCACTGATCGCTGTATAAATGCCAATGGTCCCAAAAAAGTGTCAAAATGTTCCGCCATGTCCGCCCCAATATCGCAGTACCGCAAAAAATCGCAGATCGCCGCCATTATTAGTAAAAAATAAAAAAAAATTAAAAACCCCAAAAATGAATTCTCATCATCCGTAAATGCGACCACTTTTGCGCAAACCAATCAATAAACGCCGATTGCGATTTTTTTTATCGCAAATATGAGGAAGAATATAAATCGGCCAAAAACGGTGAAAAAAATGTTTTTTTATATTTTTTTTTTGGATTTGTATCTTAGGAAAAAGTAAGAAATTTGGTTTTTTTTGCAAAATTGTCGCTCTTCTTTTCTTTTTATAGCGGCGATCAGAAATGACGCAGCGGTGATCAAATACCACCAAAAGAAAGCTCTATTTGTGGGAAAAAAAGGACGCAAATTTCGTTTGGTTACAACGTCGCACAACCGCGCAATTGTCAGTTAAAGCGACGCAGCGCCGAATCGCAAAAAGGGCTCCGGTCCTAAAGCTGGAAATCCTTCCGGGGCTGAAGTGGTTAAAGACAAATTCCAGGTATAGATATTTTATACATAGTTACATTGGTGCAGCTTGGATCAATGTATTTATCTATATACTATACTTAGCCGATGCCACTGGAAAATAGACACCGCTACTCCAGTGATCCGCACTTTCTTCCAGATCCTGTGCTGAGTAGCTGGCCTGTTGCATTCGGAACACAGGAGTTGGGCTGCTTACCACGTTTGTCATTCAGAGAATGCTTTGCATCTTCTGAATGAATGTAAAGCATTCTCTGATTGGACGAGGTGGAGTGTATGATGTCACCACCCCAACTCTCCACCTCATCCAATCAGAAAAGGCTTTGCATTCATTCAGAAGATGCTAATCATTCTCTGACAAGCACCCTTGCTTATCTCCTGTTTTCACAATACATCAGACTGGCTGCTCAGCGTGGGACCTGGAAGCAAGTGTACATTTACTGAAGTAGAAATGTCTTCTTCAGCCATTTCCAGCATCCAGGGGCATCAGTCGAGTATGATATATAAGAAGGAAAAAATGTACCCTGTGTGCCCTCTGTCTATAGGTACATTAATCAGCGCTCAGGATGAATGAGACCTCAGTTTTCTATATAAGCCTTATCATTCAAACAGGCCTGTGTAGTAATAGAGCTGCCGTTCAAACTGAAGTTAATTAAACCACACAAAGCGTCATTGACCTCACCAATCATAGACTCAATGTACAGCGCTCTTCTTGATTATTTCTATACACTTGATAGCAAATAGACATGCATAAATTAACCATGCAAGAATAAGATGAAGTAAAGCCAACCAAAGTCCACAATAATGTTGCCATGTGATGGAAAAATAGAACTGGTGTATAGTAGCTTCTATAGGTGTCACTCATTCCAACCACCTTGACCACGTCTAATCACCACGTGAGACCCGCTCACCTATGGGTATGCACTCACCAGAGTTCCAAACCAGTAGGCCTTTTAATTAGTGAAAATGGAGGCATCCAGGCTCCCCTTTCATCCTCCGTGATCCCACTATATTAGAAAAAGGCTCCACATAGTACAGTTCAACTCTTTATTGAAGCCCCCATAAAATCTCACTTACAAAATCAAACAGTTGTCACAGCATGCAGCATAATGTAGATCTAATATCAGTGTTCAAGGATCATAGGATTGGTCTCACCCAGCCGGCTTGCTCCGTGCCGGCAGCGTTCTCCCGTCCTCTGTTCCTATTACCGAACCTTGCCTCAACCACGTCACTTCCGGTCGTGAGCACACCCTTACGCGTTCCGTCATTCTGACTTCAACGCAGGAAGTCCTCCATAGAAGTCGGAATGACTTAAAGCGTATACACTTGCTATCAAGTGTATACAAATAAGCAAGAAGAGTGCTGTACATTGAGTCTATGATTGGTGAGGCCAATGATGATTTGTTTGGAGTATGATATATGCATACAGTATCTCACAAAAGTGAGTACGCCCCTCACATTTTTGTAAATATTTTATTCTATCTTTTCATGTGACAACACTGAAGAAATGACACTTTGCTACAATGTAAAGTAATGAGCGCACAGCTTGTATAACAGTGTAAAATTACTGTCCCCTCAAAATAACTCAACACACAGCCATTAATGTCTAAACCACTGGCAACAAAAGTGACTACACCACTAGTTGAAAATGTCCAAATTGGGCCCAATTAGCCATTTTCCCTCCCCGGTGTCATGTGAGTCGTTAGTGTTACAAGGTCTCAGGTGTGAATGGGGAGCAGGTGTGTTAAATTTGGTATTATCACTCTCACTCTCTCATACTGGTCCCTGGAAGTTCAACATGGCACCTCATGGCAAAGAACTCTCTAAGGATCTGAAAAAAAAGAATTGTTGTTCTACATAAAGATGGCCTAGGCTATAAGAAGATTGCCAAGACCCTGAAACTGAGCTGCAGCACGGGGGCCAACACCATACAGCAGTTTAACAGGACAGGATCCACTCAGAACAAGCCTCGCCATGGTCGACCAAAGAAGTTGATTGTACATGCTCAGTGTCATATCCAGAGGTTGTCTTTGGGAAATAGACGTATGAGTGCTGCCAGCATTGCTGTAGAGGTTGAAGGGGTGGGGGGTCAGCCTGTCAGTGCTCAGACCATACGCCACACACTGCATCAAATTGGTCTGCATGGCTGTCATCCCAGAAGGAAGCCTCTTCTAAAGATGATGCACAAGAAAGCCTGCAAACAGTTTGCTGAAGACGAGCAGACTAAGGACATGGATTACTGGAACCATACCCTGTGGTCTGATGAGACCATGATAAACTTATTTGGTGCAGATGGTGTTAAGCTTGTATGGCGGCATCCAGGTGAGAAGTACAAAGACAAGTGTGTCTTGCCTATAGTCAAGCATGGTGGTGGGAGTGTCATGGTCTGGGGTTGCATGAGTGCTGCCGGCACTGGGGAGCTACAGTTCATTGAGGGAACCATGAATGCCAACATGTACTGTGACATACTGAAGCAGAGCATGATCCCCTCCCTTCGGAGACTGGGTCGCAGGGCAGTATTCCAACATGATAATGACCCCAAACAAACCTCCAAGACGGCCAATGCCTTGCTAAAGAAGCTGAGGGTAAAGGTGATGGACTAACCAAGCATGTTTCCAGACCTAAACCCTATTGAGCATCTGTGGGGCATCCTCAAACGGAAGTTGGAGGAGCGCAAGGTCTCTAACATCCACCAGCTCCGTGATGTCGCCATGTGAAGCTCTGGTCAAGTCCATGCCCAAGAGGGTTAAGGCAGTGCTGGAAAATAATGGTGGCCACACAAAATAATGACACTTTGGGCCCAATTTGGACATTTTCACTAAGACCCCTTTCACACCAAGGCGTTTTTCAGGCGTTTTTGCACTAAAATTAGCACATAAAAAGCACATGAAAAACACTCCCCATGCATCTCAATGGATGCTTTCACACCGAGGCGTCACGCTTGCTAGGCGTTGCTAAAAGTCCTGCAAGCAGCATCTTTTCAGCTTGTTTTGTGCGCTCAAAATAACGCCTCAAAAACGCCCATGTCCATTGCAAATAATGGTTAAGCACTTGAACAACGCTTGAAAAGCGCCTGAAAAGCACATGAAATGTGCACTGAGGCCGTGGGAAAGGTCATATGATCGAAACACAAACGCTTCAAAAGCGCAGCAAAAACGCACACTAAAATCATGGCATTTTACAGGATTTTACAGGCTGTTTTTCAACGCCTTGGTGTGAAAGGAGCCTTAGGCTACTTTCACACTGAGGCGTTTGAAAAATGCGCACAAAACATCAAGCGTTATTTCCGTGTTTTTGCCGAGTTTTTCCCGCGTTATCGTTATAATTAGCGCTAACGCCCAGGCGTTTTTCAAGCGCTTTTGAAACGCTAGCATTAAATAAATAGCACATTCCCCTACATTACATCCTGTTTACTTCCTGGTATTTTGACTTTTCCACAACCTCTGGGCATTTTGCTGGCGCTTTTAACGCGCTTTTAAAGCGCTTTACATTCATTTCAATGTATATGGGCGTTTTTAATGCGCTATTTTTAGCTCTCAGAATAAGCACAAAAAATCATGCTTGCAGGACTTTTTTAAACACGACACCAGTGTGACGCCCCAGTGTGAATAGGTACATTGCAATTAATGGGCAGCGTTTTAGAAGCGTTTTGGAAGCGTTATTTTTAGCACAAAAAAGCTAGGAAAGCGCTTCAGTGTGAAAGGGGACTTAGGGCTCTTTCACATATACGGTCTGTTTGGGTCCGCCTGTCAGTTTTTCAGGCGGACCCAAACGGACGCTCCATTGTGGAGTGGCGGATGTTAGCGGTAACATGTCTGCTGACACCCGATCCGCTCCGATCCGCCAGAAACAGACGGATGGAAGCCCTATTTTCCATCCGCCTGGCGGATCGGATCAGAGGAGCACGGACAGACGGTCTGTGCTCATCCGATTCTCCATAGAGGAGAATGGAGTGCAGAGACTGTCCTGTCATCCGTCGGCTCAGCGGGGATAAACAGATGGATCCCCGCTGAGCAGCAGAGCCCATCAAAACGGGCTCCCCACGTGTGAAAAGACCCTAAGGCTACTTTCACACTGAGGCATTTGAAAAACGTGCGCAAAACATCAAGCGTTATTACTGCGTATTTGCCGTGTTTTTCCCGCGGTAGCGCTATAATTAGCGCTGACACCCAGGCGTTTTTCAAGCTCTTTTGAAGCACTAGCATTAAATAAATAGCACATCCTGTTTACTTTCTGGTATTTTGACCTTTCCACAACCTCTGGGCGTTTTGCTGGCGTTTTTAACGCGCTTTTAAAGCAGTTTACATTCATTTCAATGGCGTTTTTAATGCGCTATTTTTAGCGCTCAGAATAAGCACAAAAAATCATGCTTGCAGGACTTTTTTAAATGCAGCACAAGCTTCCAAAACGCTTCTAAAATGCTGCCCATTAATTCCAATGTACCTATTCACACTGGGGCGTCACACTGGGGCGTCACGCTTGTGCTGCGTTTAAAAAAGTCCTGCAAGCATGATTTTTTGTGCTTATTCTGAGCGCTAAAAATATTGCGTTAAAAATGCCCATATAGAGTGAAATGAATATAAAACGCTTTAAAAGCGCATTAAAAGCACCAGCAAAACGCCCAGAGGTTGTGGAAAGGTCAAAATACCAGGAAGTAAACAGGATGTAATGTAGGGGAATGTGCTATTTATTTAATGCTAGCGCTTCAAAAGCGCTTGAAAAACGCCTGGGCGTTAGCGCTAATTATAGCGCTAACGCGTGAAAAACGCAGTAATAACACTTGATGTTTTGCATGCATTTTTCAAACGCCTCAGTGTGAAAGTAGCCTTAGGGGTGTATTCACTTTTGTTGCCAGTCGTTTAGACATTAATGGCTCTGTGTTGAGTTGTTTTGAGGGGACAGTAAATTTACACTGTTATACAAGCTGTACACTCACTACTTTACGTTGTAGCAAAGTATCATTTCTTCAGTGTTGTCATATGAAAAGATAGAATAAAATATTTACAAAGATGTGAGGGGTGTACTCACTTTTGTGAGATACTGTAGTTACATTGATCCAAGCTAGAACAAGGAAACTATGTATAATAATATACACTCACCGGCCACTTTATTAGGGACACCTGTTCAATTGCTCAGTAGCACAAATTGCTAATCAGCCAATCACATGGCAGCTACTCAGATGCATTTAGGCATCTAGACGTAGTGAAGATGTCTTGCTGAAGTTGAAACCGAGCATCAGAATGGGGAAGAAAGGGGATTTAAGTGACTTTGTGGCATGGTTGTTGTGCCAGATGGGCTGTTTTGAGTATTTTAAACACTGCTGATCTACTGGGATTTTCACGCACAACCATCTCTAGAGTTTACAGAGAATGGTCCGAAAAATAAAATATCCAGTGAGCATCAGTTGTGTGGATGAAAATGCCTTGTTGATGTCAGAGGTCGGAGGAGAATGGACAGGCTGGTTTGAGATGACAGAAAGGCAACAGCAACTCAAATAACCACTCTTTACAACCACCTTATGCAGAATACCATCTCTGAACACATAAGAAATCGAACCTTCAAGCAGATGGGCTACAGCAGCAGAAGATCACACCGGGTGCCACTCCTGTCAGCTAAGAACAGGCAGATTGGAAAAACGTTGCCTGGTCTGATGAGTCTCAATTTCAGCTGCGACATTCAGATGGTAGGGTCAGAATTTGGCATAAACATCATAAAAGCATGGATCCATCCTGCCTTGTATCAATGCTTCAGGCTGGGTGTGGTGATGTAATAGTGTGGGGGATATTTTCTTGGCACACTTTGGGCCCCTTAGTACCAATTAAGCATCTTTTAAACACCACGGTCTTCCTGAGTATTGTTGCTGACCATGTCCATCCCTTTATGACTACAGTGTCCCCATCTTCTGATGGCTCCTTCCAGCAGGATAATGCACCATGTCACAAAGCTCAAATCATCTCACCACTGCTTTCTTAAACATGACAATGAGTTCACTGTACTCCAATGGGCTCCATAGTCACCAGATCTCAATCCAATATAGCACCTTTGGGATGTGGTGGAACGGGAGATTCCCATCATGGATGTGCAGCCGACAAATCTGCAGCAACTGTGTGATGCTCTCATATCAATATGGACCAAAATATCTGAGCAATGTTTCCAACACCTTGTTGAATCTATGCTAGGAAGAATAAAGGCAGTTCTGAAGGCAAACGGGGGTCCAACCCGGTACTAGCAAGGTGTACCTAATAAAGTGGCCAGTGAAGTGTACATTAGTGGGACAGTACAGCATGTTATGTCTGATTGAGGAAGACATTAACAAGAAACCAATCAGAGCTATATTCTACCATAATTATACCATTTTGTTTAAAAATAAGCTAACAAATAGTAAATTAAGCTTATTCGACACATGCTCTCTAAACATAAATAGCACCCATATAGTTTCTATCCAATTTAGGGCTGGTTCACACTGCAGCGATCCCGGAGATCGCATATGATTCGCCCCGCACTGCATTGTGAGTCACATGCGATCTCTATGCAATGCAAATTCAGCCATAGAGATTGTATGGCTGAATTCGCATTGCAATCGGAGCAAACTCGCACAGGACCCTTTTTTCCGCAGCAGCAGAGTCGGATTGCATGGTCATTCACACCATGCGATCCGATTCATGTGCGAGTTTGCAGTGCGATATGCAAACTGATTTGGGGGTGTCATTAGCTTTGTATTGACACTCCCCGCAGTTTGCATATGGCAGTGTGAACTGCCGCCTGGAGACATGCGATGCATTCGCAGGGTTCTTGCATCACTGCACTGTGAACCGGCCCTTAAGCAGAAATAAAGCCTTCCTATAAATAGTGTTTCTTCCTTTAAGGCAAGGCTGCAACAGCTTTGTTGCAACAACAGAGGCTCGGTGTCGTCACAACAAGACAGTAGAACCTGGCCAAGGAGTGGAGGAATAAAGTGGAGTCCCAGCTATAAGCCTATATGTCTAATGTACCTTGATGAACCAGTGCCTCCATACATTATGCAGTGTCAGGGCCACATGTGCTGCTCAGTTTATTTAGAGAATGGCTATTTGGTTTGTCAGCTCTCACTGTATATATGAGATGTGCAGGCTGGACTTGGCTTGCTAGGTTTTTCTGCATAGGTCTTAAACGCCTGTTTATGCTTCATGCAAAAGTAGGTTAGTAGGGCGCTGAATATTGGGAGAAAAATACAGTTCTCTTTAATAGCAATAATTCACATCATATCACTGCCTAGTGAGCCAGTGCTGCCTGTTAAGTCTCGTACACACGAGCTGAATGTCGTACAATGGCATGTCCAATTTTTGTCCAAATTGGTGGTCCATGGTTTTGTCTAGCGTACTGACTGTAGTCAAGTAATCATCCAACAAAGGCAAACGTAGTGACGTGTTACGAGCGTATCAAGAGGAAGTTCAGGGGAATGTGATTTGTGAATTAGGAACGCAGGTTTACACGACTGAACACATCCTGGATTCTGAGCATGGGTGTTTGCATTTCCAACTTTTGTTGGCCAACTTCTGTACACACGAGCCTGTTAAGTCTCATACACACGAGCCGGTTGTCATACGGCCGCATGTCCAACTTTAGTCCAAATTGGCTGTTGGTGGTTTTGTGTAGCGTACTGACGGTAGTCAAGTAATCATCCAACAAAGCCAAAAGTAGTGACGTGTTGGGAGCATATAAAGAGGAAGTTCAGGTGAAAGTGATTTATGAACAAAGTTTTACATGAGCGAACACTTCCTGGATTCAGAGCATGCGTGTTTGTACTTCCAACTTTTGTTGGCCAGCTTCTGTATAGATGAGCCAACAGTCGGCTAACGCCTTGTTGGCCAACAAAAGTTTTCTAGACTTGTCAGCCAACTTCTGTTGTACGACAATTGGAAATCGGCTGTCGAATTGTACGTACTAACGGTTGGATTATCGGATATATCTTGTTTGTGCACTGGTGTGCAGCCATGTTGGAACAGGAAGGGACCATCCCCAAACTGTTCCCACAAAGTTGGGAGCATGAAATTGTCCAAAATGTTTTGGTTTGCTGATGCCTTAAGAGTTCCTTTACTGGAACTAAGGGGCCAAGTCCAACCCCTGAAAAACAACCCCACACCATAATCCCCCCTCCACCAAATGATTTGAACTAGTGCAAAAAGCAAGGTCCATAAAGACATGGATGAGCGAGTTTGGGGTGGAGGAACTTGACTGTCCTGACCTAAACCCAATAGAACACCTTTGGGATGAATTAGAGTGAAGATTGCGAGCCAGGCCTTCTCGTCCACATCAGTGCCTGACCTCACAAATGCGCTTCTGGAAGAATGGTCAAACAATCCCATAGACACATTCCTAAACCTTATGGACAACCTTCCCAGAAGAGTCGAAGCTGTTATAGCTACAAAGGATGGGCCAACTCAATATTGAACCCTAACTACTAAGACTGGGATGCCATTAAAGTTCATTTGTGTGTAAAGGCAGGCGTCCCAATACTTTTGGCAATATAGTGTAGCCATTGGCCCCCGTAGGGGTGGCTGGTAGTTGTGGCTCACCTGTCACTGTGCCCTCAATCACACACTTTTCCTTTCATCCGAAGTCACTGAACAGGCCGGTACTTTTTTTTTATTGTTTTATTGAGGGAATAAACTTGAATGGGGTAGGGACGACTGTGAGATGCCCAACAGAGATAGGACTGTACTATATACACCTCCGTATATACACTCCTTCTTCCTCCAGCACTGACACTTGCTGAACGGTACACTCCTTCACTTCTCTCCTGCACAACACTTGCTTCTTCACAGTGAGGCCTGAAGGGATATTTATCAGACCTCCATTACATCTTCCTGCACCCTAGCTAGCACATGGTGAGGCCTGCATTCCTGTTGGCAGGACCTCCAGACCACCCATTATAGGCAAGGGCAACGGGCCTTTAAAGTGTAGCAAAGTTCAATTGTGCTAGCAGGGTTTTGATGGACTACTGCTCCCAGCCCATCCTCTTCCAAGCCACCTCAGCCCTCCTGGCTGCTCCGACCTACTCCACTGTCCAGTGACACCGCTCCCCTGACTGGCTCCTCTGACCTCCACAGACTGTCCACTGTATCCTCCCAGCCTGCTCCAGTCCTCTTCTTCAGCTCCCAGGGTCTGTCACTCTCACATACCTGGTGGACGAGTCTGACTTATCCAGGGGACAACCTCTCTGACAGGGAGTTCTGGAGCACAGGGGGGCATGAAGGCTGGACTTCATCAATCACTGGTGGTAGGTGAGGGTCCACTGAAGCTCGTGCGGGCAGAAGAATGGTGGTGCGGTCCGGGTCAGCAATAGGCTGGCGGTGCTACGGTCCGGGTCAGTAGCAGGCTGGCGGGGCGGTACAAGTGGATCAGGCAGGCGGGTCATCAGGTGCAAGCAAGGTCGGCAACGTGCAGGCAGCGGAGGTACAAGGGAGCAGGCAAAAGAGTAGTCGTAGACAGGCCGGGGGTCAGGGCAGGCAGAGAGCAACAAAGTCCAAGGAAAGCTGGGGTCACAGGGTACAGGATCGCTGTATAATGGGCAGCACCAATTGCAGGGTGCTGTCAGCTTAAATGGCCGTTTTGGCGCCAATGCCAGTGCATATGCACGCGCACAATGGCCCCAGATGGTTCCTTACATTGCCCCCCCCCCCCCAAGGGGGAGCCTCCAGATGCCCAAACAGGCTCTGTTGGCCGGGTTTCTTCTCCAGAAGGCCCTAATTAACTCTCCGGCATGCAGATTATTTTCTGGCTCCCGAGAGCTCTCTTCAGGCCCATAGCCCTTCCACTTCACCAGGAACTGAACGATGCCCCCTCTTTTCCTGCAGTCAAGAATGCTTTCCACCTCAAACTCCTCCTCTTCTTCCACCAAGACCGGTTCTGGTGGGGTTATACTGCGCCCAGGGAAGAGATCTTTGACCACTTGCTTAAGCAGATTCACATGGAAAACTGGGTGAATGTGAAGTGAAGAGGGCAGATCCAGCTCGTAAGCCACCCTGTTGATTTTCCTCTTAACCGGAAAGGGCCTGATGTACTTTGGCCCTAGTTTTTTGGAGGGGCAGGATAGTCACAGCTTTCTCGTGGACAACCAGACCCGTTGACCAGATTGGAGTTTTAGTTCTCCTCGTCTCCCTTTATCAAAATGTCTCTTGTTAGCAGCCTGAGTGTGAGAAAGAGTCTCCTGAAGAAGCTTGTTGTTTTTTTCCAGGAATTGAGTGATTTCCGGGGCAGCAGGTACGGTACTCTCCGTTAACAGATTGGATAGGAAGGTTGGATGGTAGCCGAGGTTCGCCCAGAACGGGGATTGTTTGGTGGCAGAATGAACTGAGTTATTGTAGGCGAACTTGGCTACCGGCAGCAGGGAGACACAGTCATCCTGGGAGTTCGAGGAGTAGCAGCTGAGGTACTGCTCGAGGGTCTAGTTGGTCCTCTCCATTTGGCCATTTGACCGCGGGTGATATGCTGAGGAGAAGGCCAGGTCAATTCCCAGAGAGGAGCATAGGGATCTCCAAAAACAGGATGTAAACTGCACCCCCCAGTCCGACACTATGTTGATGGGAATTCCGTGTAGACGGACCACCTCTTTTATGAAAGTCTCTGCAGTTTCAGCTGCTGAGGGGGTGCCCTTGTGTACAAAATGGGCCATTTTTGTGAGGCGATCTACCACCACAAGAATGGTGTTGAAGCCTGCAGATGACGGCAGTTCGACTATAAAGTCCATTGAGACCTGGGACCAGGGTCGTTCTGGAATGGCCAGTAGATTAAGTAGACCCCATGCTTTGGACCTTTCCATTTTGTTCTTGGCACGGACAGGACAAGCACTCCCTGCAGTCTTCGTTTAAGCGAGGCCACCAGAACAAGCGGGAAAGCAGCTCTGCCGGTTTGCGACCACCAAAGTGCCCAGCCAATTTGAGATTGTGGAAGAGTTCAAGTGCTGTTAAGCGTAGCTCCTGAGCAACGTAGAGTCTGTTATCAAACCACCACAACCTGTTTTTTAATGTAAGTCCGGAATCTGGCGGCACAATAAGGCCGGCTAAAGATCGCCTGATCCGGGTAGGAAGGTCTTCTTGGGTTAACAAGAAACTGTGAGCAGGCAGCATTGTGTCTGGGGGAGAGAGGTCTCCCGAGTCGTGAAACATCCTGAATAAGGCATCCGGCTTTAAATTCTTGGCCCCGGGCTTGTAGGTTATGTGCAGCTGGAATAGTGCCCACCTTGCCTGCCGAGGTTTGAGTCTCTTGGCAGTCTGCAGATACTGTAGGTTCTTATGCTCAGTAAATACCAAAATAGGATGTGAGGCTCCCTCCAGGAGGTACCGCCATTCCTCCAGAGCCGACTTGATCGCCAGCAGTTCCCTGTCACCGACAACGTAGTTCTTCTTTGGTGGTGAGAGTTTCTGGGAGAAGAAGGCGATGGGATGGAGTGAGTCCTTTGGACCTCGTCTCTGTGAGAGGACTGCTCCTACTGCTGTCTCTGAAGCATCCACTTCTAGGGTATAGGGCAAGGCAGGGTCAGGATGTTTGAGAACGGGAGCGGAGGTGAACAGTTCTTTAAGGCTTGAGAAGGCCTTTTGGGCCTCAGGAGTCCAGCGGAAGTGTGAATCCTGCTTGGTAAGCTAGGTTATAGGCGTAATGACTGCCGAAAATCCCTTGATGAATTTCCGGTAAAAGTTTGCAAATCCGACAAAACTCTGTACTCCCTTCTTGTCGACTGGTGCTGGCCAGTCTAGGATGGCCAAGACCTTCTGCGGGTCCATAGTTATTCCAGAGGTAGAGATGTTAAATCCCAGGAGGGAAATGCTGGCGCACTCAAAGGCGCATTTTTCTGCTTTGGCGTATAGGCCATGCTGCCGGAGATGGGTAAGCACACATTTTACGTGCCAGCGGTGCTCTTCCAGAAAGGGGAAAAAAATTAGGATGTCATCTAAATAGACAACTATGAACTGGTCCAGGTAGTCTCGAAAGACGTAGTTCACCAGGTACTGGAATGTAGCGGGGGCATTGCAAAGTCCAAAAGCATTACGAACCGAGTTAGGAAAGCCGTCTTCCACGCCTATTTCTGACGTCATTTCCGGTCCCGTGGTCCGTGCCTCTGAGCGGTGGAAGGAATGCCAAGGAAACACGGAACTAGTCCCCACACATGCTGTTGTAGACGGTGCCAGTCGGTCGGCACAGGGACATGTGAGTCTAACATCTTCACAGCATCTCTCTTCTTTGCCCATTTTATGATATCTGCACACTGAAAGTCTGCTGTTTTTTTTGTCTTTCATGAGCTGCCTTTCTGCTGAGAGGAGTCTGTCAAACCTTTGCAGCCAGTATCCTCTGACTAAGACTGGGAGAGCATGTCAACAATATTATAAAAGGTTACAGGTACCACAGTCTTTCAAACCATTTTAGATTGGTCCACAATAGGGACCCTAGCCAACTGTCATTCTGTGGGATTGATAGGGTTGAAAGGCACTGGAGGGGAACCAATCTCACCAGGGCCATATCCCAGAATGAGACCCAGTGGATCCAGAGACTGGCCACCATGGATCCACGGGGCCTCAATATCGATCTTGATATCAATTGTTTCTTGTCCAACTGGTAACTTAGCTTGGCCCTCAAAAATGAAATAGTTTACAACATCTCTCTCTTCCTCTTTTTGTCTATTCTACACCCCACTAATGAGTGTTATGACTCTTTCATGGTATGGGGATGGGCACACCTTGGAGATAGGAGGGCTATCTATATCAACAGGTTCCAACCCCCCTCGGGGGTGTGCGCCACACTTCTATATATAAATTTCAACAATATATTTTGTATATTGAGGGCAATTCACAAATGCTCTTCACAGCTGCAAAATATAAATAATTAGAATATACACAATAATTTTTAAAAAAAAATTTTAAATTAAAAAATATTTTATTTAAAAAATTCATTTTCATTATACCTACCTATTTTTCATTTTTATTTTCATATTTTTTATTTTTATTTCTTCTTTTTTCATATTTTATATATTTTAATATTTTGTGTTCATTTATATTATTGTTTATCCAGTTAAGGTTTTTGTTTTGAGTTTATAATAATGATTTATGCTTTTATATTCTCATGTGGGTTTGCTAGCGGCATATTTGTAATCCACCACCAGGGGGAGATGTGTACAGGTCTCTGATACGGAGGAGTCTGCCCTTATTAGGTGTGGGTGAACAATTTAGTTTTGACCAATAAGCCCGGTTATTATTCCCGTCTGAGGAGGCATAGTCTCTGGACATGTGTAGAGGGGGACCACCACCTAATGTTTATACGGCGATCGTTTGGGTGTACTCTTATATTTTCGTATTTAGTAATAATATTTGAGTTTTGTTTTTGGAATTGACCTATTTGTTATTATATTTACTTGTGTTTTATAATTTTATATATTTTATACTTTTTTCTTCTTTATTTTTATTTTTTATACTTTTATTTTTACTTTTTATCCATCCATATTACTTTTACTTAAAAAATTTATTTTATAAAAAATTAAATTT